>APFE030236957.1:0-14883 GCA_000404065.3 Pinus taeda
AAAGGTTGCAGGAGCATTCGTCAATCCGAAAGGCATGACCAACCATTCGAAGAGGCCCTCCTTGGATTTGAAGGCAGTTTTCCACACATCGGAGGGTTCGATTGGTACCTGGTGATATCCCAACTTCAGGTCGATCTTGCTGAAATATTTCGCCCCCTTTAGTTGGTCTAGGAGGTCATCAACTCGCAGGATCGGGTACCTATTACAGACAGTGATTTTGTTCAGCGCCCGATAGTCAATACAGAGTCTCCACGTCCCATCCTTCTTCGGTACCAACACGATCGGGCTCCCACAGGGCGATGAACTCGGACGGATGTGACCTTTTTGCAGTAGCTCCTGAATCTGCCTCTTGATCTCATCGTTCTCCAGGACGGAGCGCCAATAAATTGGTCCATTGGGTAGTGGTGCACCTGGGGTCAGATCGATGGAGTGCTTGACTTGACAGTGCAGAGGAACCCCTGCCGGGGAGGTGAAGATGTCCTCGTACTCCTCCACCATCTTGTCCATCTGTATTTGTCGTGCAGAGGGGCCCCGTTTGGAGGCCGCGGCCACTGTCTTCTTCTTTCCTTGAGGGCGTATCATCAGGAAAACAAATTTCCTGGTTTTAGAAATGATCTTACTGCATTGTTTTGCAGTAATCATAGAGAGGGCGGCAAGTGGTGCTACCTCTGGTATCCTGAACAACTTATTTCCCAATGTAATAATAACAGCACGGGGCCTTGATTCATACACAGCATGTCGCTTCCACAAGTATGGTTGTCCTAGTAATACATCACAAACCTCAAGGGAAGCAATGTCACACAATACCTCATCCGTGAAGGGCTTGATGTTGTACGGAAGGCGACACTGCTGGCTCACGCGAAGATCTCGTCCTTGGTGAAGCCACCCAATGGTGTATGGTTGTGGATGTGCTGTGGTCGGTAAGGCCAACCGCTTCACGACCTCTGCCGAAATGAGGTTCTTTTGACTCCCGCTATCAACAATGAACTGTATCGGGGAGCCCTTTACCCACATCTGGGAGTGGAAGAGACTCTCCTCCTCCTCTGGATCTTCGGAGTTCATTTTTTCTAGATCTTTGCGGTGGCAACAGTGGCGCTGGGGTCCGCATCAATGATCTGCTTCCCTTTTCATACCCTTATCAGGTTCTGACTTCAGAGTCAGAACATGCAATCTGATTCAGAAACCTTCGCTCAGCCACCAGTGACTGCTTGGGCCCGACACTCACTTGTGTTGTGAAGTGGAAGCTCTTATGGAAACTCGCACAATTTTCCAGTGTCCTTTTCTCGGCTTTGCGGCGCTGTTCCTTTGCTTGCCGCTTTGCTGGTTGTCTTGGGCTGTCCCACCTTGGCTCTGTGCTTTGTTTTGTGTTTAGGGGCACCTTTCCCTCCTTTTGGATTCGCAGATCCAAAATCTCGCTTCTTTTGTTTCAACTTCTGTTCGACCTTGACGGCATACCGGTATGCCGTGCCGAGCGAGGGGATGTTTAGGAATTGTATCTCTTCCTGGATGTACTTGTGCAGGCAGCCCCGGTATTTGAGTATCAGATGTTGCTCCGAATCCTTGATACCCAACTTTGTGCGAAGGGTATGGAAAAGATTGGTGAACTCCGGCACGTCTTGGTCCCTTCCCTGCCGCAGCGTGGTCCACTTTATGTATTCATCCTCATAGCTCTCGACAGGGTAGTACTGCTCCTTGATGGCATCCTGGAACGAATCCCAGGTGGGTGCGGCTGAAAATAGTGAGCCAATACTTTCATCCTTCTGCGCGCAGTAGGTTTCCCACCTCCTTGACGTGGGGGGCTGCTTTGAGAAGAGCGAAAACAATCTTTTCCCGACCTGAAAATTCATGAACAGAGAAATACCCATCTAGCAGATTTAACCATTTATCTACGGCATCTGCGTCTATTTTACCCTCGAAGATGGGGATTTCAAAAATAACTTGTACCTTAAAGGGCGTGGCGTTTCCAGAGCCGCTACTGGAAGCCGATGCGTCACCTCTAGGTAGCCGCTGAAGAATCTGCGCAAAGCTGTCCATCATCGCGTTCCGTTGCCGCTCGAGGGCCTTCTTCGAGCAAGATTTTGATAGGATCTACTGCCCCCTCATCTTTCTTCTCATTTGCCATGGGAGGCCGTCGGGATTTGCGAGGTTGGTCTTGCAAAGGTTCGACCAGTTCAAGCCCTAACTCCTTATATCCCGACCTCATTAGGGACATGCAAAGAAAAACAGAGAAAAGGCAGACCGCTCTGATACCACTGATCCGAATTTAAACAGGTACGCAACAAATTACAGAGATAACCATATACACAAAGATGCAGCGGAAATAATACTTCATTTCATTAATGGAAATACTGAAATATGCTTACAACCAGAAATGGAAAAATAAACTAGCTAGGGCGATTGTAGCTATCTCTGAGAAGAGATGTGTGGGCTACATGCCTCTGAACTGACTTACAATGAGGCTCGAAGGCCTATTTATTGTTGAGAAACAATGAAAAACCCTTAACATTCCAAAACCTAACCCTAGGAGATGAAACGCCAAACTGTGGGCCCCGTTGGGGGTAAGTTGGTACATCAACTTCCCGGGGTCGTAACTTTAGCATATGATCTCCGTTTGACGCGTACAATAGCTCATTAGAAAGATCTATTCGAGCACTATCATTGTTGGAACGGGCAACATCGGTCCATGTTCCATGGACCCATGTTGCCCCCGGATTCCCAAAAAAACGTCGTTTAGGGCCTCAAAACGGCTCCGGAAGTTCAGGACCCGAAAAACTGCTAAAAATAGTAAGTTGTGCTACAATTAAGGAAACTGAAAATGCTGAGAAAGACAATGGTGGGGGTCCAGGTGGACTTGGCAGGTGGCCACCAATATCCACCTAGATCAAGAACACCACCTCATACCCCTTGCCCTCAACAGTGGAAAATGATATCAATTTCTTTTTAAGCCCTGGAGCATATAAGACCTCTGTCACTATCAAGGGAGGTTGTGACTCCCTTTGAAAGGATACGTTCCCAACACCAACTTCCATGATTATAGAGTCATCAGAAACCATTATGTCTAGATATACATCCCTCTCAATAAGACCTATAAAGTGCTCCTTGGCACCTATCATATGTCATGAAGCTCCAATATCAATATACCATATACTAGAGGATGCAACACTAATGGAAAGGCTAACCACCAAGGAAAAATCCTTCTCAAACTTTGTGGAAAACTCATCCACATCAGATAAAGCTGAAAAATCCTTATTCTTCTTATTATGACACATAAATGCATAGTGTCCCATCTTCTGCCAATCAAAGCATCTCACTTTTCTCATGTCCTTCTCTTCTCCATTTCTTTACCCTTTTGCTTGGTCCCACTCGTGTCACCCTTCTTGGACTTATTTTTATCTTTTTCCATAACAAAAAATTCTCATCATCATCCCCACCATG
Organism: Pinus taeda; assembly: GCA_000404065.3. Classification (NCBI taxonomy): domain Eukaryota; kingdom Viridiplantae; phylum Streptophyta; class Pinopsida; order Pinales; family Pinaceae; genus Pinus; species Pinus taeda. The sequence goes on from APFE030236957.1 coordinate 3,436, forward strand.
TTGGACTCCACTCTTGTCATTTCCTCTAATCTCCTTTTGATGGAAATTGTCCCAGATTCTCCCCCAATTTGCATTTAAAATTTGATGTTCTATGTTGAAATAATTACTTAGTATGAAACTTCTTTCTGTTGGAAATTGTAGATAGAACATAAGCCATATAGATCAAAAGAAGACAACCAAGAACATAATGAGACATGGAGAATTTAGGTCTAATCACTAGGGAAAAACCCACAAAGGGAAAATCCAACCAAATTCTTCTTCTATTATAAATCAATTGTTCAACAAAGAAACATAATACAATGAGATATCAAGAGAATGAGTAAGTTCACCCAAATTTGAAATAGTTGTAGCAAGAAGATCTCTGATAGCAGCTGATGAAAACATCGAATCACTTTGTCTCACCAAGTTCTCCTCTTACTCTCCAGGTCACTCTCTCTCTCTCATTCCTTCTTTACTCTCTCCAACTCTCTCTTCCACAATTTCAAATTATCCTTTCACAATGCACAAGTGAGTAGAGAGGATATGAGGCCCATAAATATAAGAGGAACAAGGAGTTCAAGTCATAAAGGAAGAGTAACCTACATTCCTTGAGGGAGAGTTACATATGCCAATTTAGGGAGAGGAGGTACGCATGCCTGTAACTCATGCCATAAAGGAGACAGTTACACATGACTTATAACTCATGCCATAAAGTAGAAAGAGGGATACACATGCCTTGAAGGAGAGAGTGTAACATATGCATTAAAGTGTGCATAAGAGGAATCTTTTATGATGAGTCCTTATTGCACGTAAGAGAGTGTAAGAGGAGTGAAATGAATCCATTAATAGGGAGACAGGGAGTAACACGTCATTAAGTGTGAGAGAGAGGTACACGTTCCATAAAGGAGAGAGAGAGGTACAAAATGGCATGATTGAGTGCCAAGAGGAAATGATGACATGTATTTCCACTTAGATAACAATATTATAGTATCATAAGGATAATAATAATAATATCGATGATTAAATTAAAAAATGAACAATTAAGATTGATTAAAGATAAGTGATTTTCCATCATCTATACTTGATTACTAATTGAAGCAAGGTGATTTAATATTTTTGGACAGTCATGCTTGACATGATAGACATGAATTTCTATTTTTAGAAAGTCACTTCAAAATAGTTATAAATGAGATTTTATTCAAGGAAATTCATACCTTAGCTGCCAATTTTCAACATTCCTCTCAACTAGGGAGTAATTTCTTTTTGAAACAAGGATCTCTTCTTTGGAACAATGATGTTATAATTTAATTAAGAAGAATCATCATAGGGGAGATTCATCCATCACCCTATATTCACTTGGGGGGATTACCACTTGCCAACTCATGAAAAGGATCTGGAACAACCAAGTCTGATCTTTGCTTGGCGGGATTACCACTTGTCGAGGATCACGCACAACCAAGTCTTTGCTTGGGGGGATTACCCCTTGACAAAGATCATGCACAACCAAGTATATCTCTTCTTTGGGGGGTTTTCACTTGTCAAGTATCATGCACAACCAAGTTTCTTCTTTAGGGGATTACCACTTGACAAGGATCACACACAACCAAGTCTCATCTCTTCTTGGGGAGATTACCACTTGTCAAGGATCACACACAACCAAGCCTTTGCTTGGGGTGATTACTAGTAGACAAGAATCACACACAACCAAGTCTCATCTCTATCATCCATGACCACCCCGTCCAGGAAGGGTCACATTTGTTAGTCCAAGCCGCTCTCTAAAAACTAAGAGCTTTCCTTTCTGTAAAGGCTTGGTAAGTATGTTAGCTATTTGATCATAAATTGCAATATGGAGTCTCATCACTCCTCTCTACACCACCTCTCAGATATAGCGATATTTTATCTCAATGTGCTTGGAATTTTCATGAAGCATAGGATTTTTTAGCAAGTCGAATCCCACTCTTATTGTCACTATAAATTACTGTTGTATCCAATACATGCTCAAACAACTCTCCAAAGAGATTCCTTAGCCATATTACCTCACAACTAGCCATGCTAGTAGCAATGTACTTGACTTCAACTGTGCTAAAGGCTACAAATTTTTGTTTTCTGCTCATCCAAGATATCATGGAAGAGCCCACGCTGAATGAACACCAAGATGTGCTCTTTCTATTAGTAGAGTTACCAACCCAATCAACGTCAGAGTAACCATGTAGTCTTACATCTTTGCCAATATATTTAAATCCAAGATTGATCATCCCATGCAGGTATCTCAAAACATGCTTTGCAACAATCCAATGTGCATGTGATGGCTTAATCATATATTAGCTTAGAGTATTGACCACAAAACATATGTCCAGTCTAATGTTAACTAAGAACAAAAGTGCCCTAATCAGTTGTCGATACTCAGAAGGATTATCCAAATCAGGTCCTACAACTTCACCACATATCTTATTGAAATTAATCTTCATTGGAGTATTCATGGACTTTCATTCTATCATGCCAATCTTTCTAGTAGCTTGACAACATATTTTTCTTGAGAAAGGAAAATTTCACTAGGTCTCTGCCATACTTCTAGACCTAGAAAGTAGTGCATCAAAATATTTCATTTCAAATTTAGAAGCTAACTCCCTCTTACACTGGAGGATAAGAGGTTCACTAACTGTAAAAAATAAATCATCAACATATAATACTAAAATCAAAGACACACCTTGGATTATTTTGAAGTAAATATTTGGATTAGCATACTTCTAGTAAAACCAAGCTTCATCAAGAATCTATTAATGCGAGCATACCTAGCTATTGGAGCTTGCTTCAAACCATAGATGGATTTATTCAGTCTACACACATGAGTTTTCTAGTCATGTACTTCAAAGCCTTGGTGAAGAGTCCGTCCCTGACTAGCAACTAGATCCAAAATAGATCAGATGGTAGTGTATTGGGAAACAAGTGCAAAAATCTAATCATAGTCTATTCCCTCTATCCGAGAGAAACCTCTGGCCACAAATCTAGTTTTATACTTTTCAATACTGCCATCAACAACATGCTTAATTTCATACAACCATTTAGATGACACAACAAACTTACTATGGGGTCTAAGAACTACTTCCCATACATCATTATGAATGATGGACTCATATTATTCAACCATTGCATATTTCCACACTTTATCTTTCACAACTTCTTCAAAGTGCATGGTTCTACTTGAATAATGTTGCTCATGGCTACAACATATCCCTAGAACTAACATGGTTTCTTTCTTTCTCTGAAGGTTCATCTGGGGGTAGCATGTTTATCAACATCTTGTAGAGTGTCACGAAGCCATAATGGCCTCTTTATAGTGGGAGGATCACATGGAGGAGGATCCAAGTGGTCCATGGTCTCCATGGGTTTATCAACAAGATCAGTTTCAACCCCATGATCTTCTTATATTTCAAATACATCATCTTGTCTATCAAATTCAGTAGGAGGAAGAGGAGTGTCTTTTGCCTTTCTAAGAGCTGCATCAAATGTTACATCCTTGCTAAAGTCTATATTTCTTTGTCTAGGTATGTATATTCTTTTAGAATTATCACAATAACCAACAAACATGCCTTTCTTACCTAAAGCTTCCAGCTTGTTCCTCTTTTCTTTTGGCACATGGAAGTAGACATGACAATCAAATATCCTCAAGTTCCCCACCTTGGGCTTTTCACCAATGAATATTATTCAAGAGTCTTGTTATTTAGGGCATAGTGAGGGGATTTATTTTGAACATAGAGAATTGTGTTAGTAACTTCTCCCCATAGGAACTTTGGTAATTTTTTTTATCATGAAACATAACTTTGACTGCTTCCATGACAGTTCTATTCTTTCTTTCGGCCACACCATTTTGTTCTAGGTTATATGGTACATTGGTCTCTTTCTTGATTCCAAATTCTTTGCATAATTCAATGAAATCATTGGAACTGAACTCTCCAACATTGTGAGATATGAAGGTTTTTATCTGTTTTCCAATTTGTTTTTCTACTAGAGCTTTGTAGTATTTAAACATGTTAAATTATTGAATTTTATTTTTCAAAAAAGAAATCCATGTCTTGCGAGAAAAATCATCTACAAATATTATATAGTAAAAGCAGCCAACATGAGAAGTTAAAGGCATAGGTCCAAATAAATCAAAATGTACAAGATGAAGTGCTTGACTGGTTCTTCTTTTTCTCGAAGGAAATGGTCCCTTTATTTGCTTTCCACTTGTGCATCCTTGGAAAACTCCATCATTATATGCTCTGATCTTCAGCATTTTGAAAATGGTCTTTCTCACACGAAGTAATGCTTTATAGTGCAGATGAGTGAAGCTTTGATGCCAAAGTTCACTTTGATGATTACTGTCATGCATTAGTGAATGGCTTGGTCTTCCATTGAATTTATACATACCTTCACATCTTGATCCCAGAGTAAAGGCATCTCTTAGGCCAGATCTCATCAGCCAAGTGAGAATTTTACCATTTATGAAAGCAACTTTCATTCCTTTATCTTCTAAAGTAGACATGGATAGAATATTCTTCTTTAACCCTTGTACATATAAAACTTTTTGAAGTGTCATAGTTTTACCTTGATCCAAATGGAAAGAAACATAACCAAATCCCTTTATAGGATATGTAGAGTAATCTCCAAGAATGATTTTCAAATATGTCTCTCTCTCAACCAGATTTGAGAGCACTTCCTTATAACCACTAAAGTGCACTGAGACACCACTATCAACTAACTAGCTATCACAAAATTTGTAGGAGAGAAACTAGAAAGAGCAAAACAAGAAAGTATTTAGATTGTGTTTCAACTGCATTGTTATCGTACATTTGGTTCCTTGAATAATGATAGCTTTTTTTGCGAGCTGAAATAGATTCTTTTCTTCTTCTATATTCAAATTTGTTGGTACGATTGTTATAGTTGGATCTTAGTGTTCCTCTACTTTCTATACAATCATGTGCATAGTGACCATGCTTATGGAGATTTTAGCATTGGACCTTTGATAAGTATCTTTTCCATTTGAAGGAACTATTGGACCTGGGAGATGGCTTTCTTGAGTAGTGACAACCTCTTCTTCCTTTTTTCTCCTTGCCTTGGACAAGAATGTAAATATGTTCTCCCTCCCCATGCTCAAGAATTCTTCCTCTGGAAATCATTCAAGCCTCTTCTTGACCACACTTTCCCAGGAGATCATCAAATGTAGGAAACTTGTCATTGTTGCTGATGGTTGTAATAAACGTTTCCCAAATTGGAGAAATACATCCAAGTGTAATCCACAAAAGCTCCTTATCATATATATTTCCACCAATTATAGACAACTAATCTTTAATTTTAAATATCCTCATGAAGTATGCTTAAGTCTCTCCTATGTTCATCTTGATATCCTTGAGTTGATTCTTCAAAGAAAGACTTTGGATCAAGTTAGTCACTTGATACATTCTAATCAACTTATCATACATTTATTTGGATTTCTTCAAGTTGGAGACATAGGTGATGAGATGGTCTCCAATCAAGGATAATATTTTTAGCCTTGACTTCTCGTTTCTTGTATCTAGCCTTGATAACAACATTAGGGTTTTTATCTAGTTATATTGCCTCTCATTCAACATACTCTAGTACATCATGTTCCTCAAGAGTAATATCCAATTTGGCCTTCCAATGTAAGAAATTAGAAGCATCAACCAACTTCTCTTCATCTTGAAGTAAGAGGAAGACATCTTGATCTGCTCAAACGAATTTCAACAATGAATAGAAGAGACAATAAGAGATTTTTTTAGCAAAAAATGTGTTGCAAATAGAAGCGAAAACAAATGAAATTTCAACAGAAAATGAGCTACAAATAGAAGGGATAATAAGTGATATTTCAGTAGAAAATGAGTTTCAAATAGAAGGGACAACAAGAGAAATTTCAGCACAAAATGAGCTGCAAATAGAAGGGACAACAAGAGAAATTTTAGTATAAAATTAGTTGCAAATAGAAGGGACAACAAGTGATATTTCAACAGAAAATGAGATGCAAATAGAAGGGACAACAAGTGATATTTAAGAAAAACATGAGATGCAAGTAGAAGGGACAACAAGAGAAATTTCAACAGAAAATGAGTTGCAAATAGAAGGGACAAAAAGTGATACTTCAGTAGAAAATGAGCTGCCAATAGAAGCGACATCAAGTGATGTTTCAATAGAAAATGAGTTGGGGAAACAAGTGATATTTTTACATAAAATGAGAAGGGATAAGCTCTTGACTTCTTGGACTTGTCTTCACCAAATCTCTGATACCATGTTGAAAATTTGATATTCTATGCTGAAAAATTACTTATTATGAAACTTCTTTCGGCTACAATATCAGTTAGGAAATTAGATAGAACATAAACCATATATATCAAAATACAACAACCAAAAATGCAATGATGTTATCGGGAAATATAGTGTCCACTCGAAGCTGCTAGTCCCACTAAGATGGGTAGCTATCTTAGAAACAAACAAACCAAAACTACTTTCGCTTTCCTTTATGAGAAGTAGATAAGAGGGGAATGAAGGACACCAACCTCAGTCTTGCACTTGGTTCCTTGCTTGGTTCCTCTCCTTTCTGACAGTTCTTTGCCGCTCCTTCTTCGTTTACCCAGCTTCAAAGAGCACCTGTGGAATCAAAGCAGCATAATACTATCGAAGAACAGAAATCTACAATCATAGACAATATAGGACCAGATATATATTGATCACACAAATGCATATATCATCAAACATACAAGAATGTGGAGGAAAACTTGAATAGTTTTATTAATATCAAGAATAGCAAAGAGGATTACAACCCATTGTTCTGACCCAACATCATCCTCTCAGCATGAAAGCCCTTCTTCACCTCATGAAAAGCTTAGATCACCCAACACTATGATATTGCACCAAGAAACCAACAACACTTCCTTACAAGATACAAGATTCCAGCCTCTAGATCTTTATGATAAGGGATCCATATATAGATGATTGTGGGGGGTGAGTCAGCTTCTGGGATTTTGATTAGTGTCCTCTCTCTGATAGTTCTTGATTCCACTTGGATATTGATCATTTCTTACTCATCCTTGGGCGAATTCAGAGAGGCAAGTGTCACAGGAGAAGTTTCTGGAAGATTCCATGATCATCCACCTTACAAACTGTCTCTGCCATTTGTCTACTCTCGCCCATCACACCCTATAGAAGGGATTTCCAATATGCATCACACTTTTTTTACTTGAGTAGTGAGGTTGCATCCACCCTCTGCACTGGGCAGTCTGTATGGTCCAGTTTTGACCAGTTCTGAGCAGTTTTCCATGGAGAACTTCTGGGAGATGATGTAATCAGCTAACCTTGTTCCTTTAGGGTGTGAAGCAACACTTTTAGGGACTTACAAGCCCTTGGTTTATGGACATGTATGATTGGGGCTGTAGTGCCCAAAAATGTCTATAACAGTTGCGCCCTAAAGCATGAGGTCGTTAATCTTTTGATGTCGGGTGAAATTCTTTATCATGAGGATCCGAATTTTTTCTTAGATGGAAGGCGACCTGTAATAAGATACAATACAATACATTATCTTCATAATATTTTTCATGATCTAGCTGAGGCAGGCATTCCCATGCTCAACTTTATAAATTCATTTTCATGTACATAGTACAGACAACCGTTTGTGTAGCAGACTGATGATTCGGACGGAGTCATCACCCTTTGATTCGGATGATCCTCTGTTTGGCAATGATGCACATTTGATGTCTTTATATTCCTGAATATATCGTAGCCTGGATGGACAAAACTAGATCCGAGGTCTTCAAACTCGTTCAATCTTCACTTGGAGTACAAGTCGATCCATGTGAAAGATGTTATGGAGTCGAACATGGAAAGACATCGCCTGATTACTAGCCAATGATGTAAGCTGTTAACAAGTGTGAGAGGAATCACTGATAATGATGATGACCCTCAAGGTACGACAGTACAATTCACGTGGTGTGAAAAAGGGACTTGGCATCGAACACCACGTAAAATCTTTCGGTCGAAGGCCATTGATGTAAACCTATCGCCGGAAGTGAGAAACTTGCCATTGAGGCATGCAAGCTTCAAAGTACTGAAAGGGTTGTTCTTAGGTCGACTTCTTGGATAATGCGCTGATGTCGACAAGAAGCGACCCATCGTAGGAGGGCCTTAATGAATCCCACATCTATGACACAGAATGGAGGAAATGGTTTTGGAGGTGAAAACGATCTGATGATACAGGGTTCATGGTGGCAGTCATGAAATAATGGAGCATGAATGTATTGCAGCAGATGAGGCACAGGTGAATTCTCTGAGTGACTTCTCTTGAACATACCAGTGACACTGAAATGGATTGGTAGCGTTAACCCCAAATATGGATGGTACGATGGACCAATGGCGATATGACCGATGAACGGAATAACCCAACTTGACTTGGACATGGAGTGAAAGTGTCATGTTCAAGAGCGACTTGCTACCAATAAAGTTTCTTCAAGTTTTCTTCCCAATTTTCCCCAGTCATTGCTGACTAGTACCCCTTTATTTTTATCAAGCTTGAGGAGGATAACATATGCTTGTTCTATAATTCGCCCTTCGGGCGAACCCGTCGCTATGTTTTTAACGAGTCTAGCGATAGTGAAACTCATTCTCATCCATTTGGACAAGTTTTTCGCTATTGATTTTAACGAGTTTAACGACAATGATAAATCAATCTTTTTTTAATTTTAGAGAGTCTGAAAAGGGACGGTGTTATCACTCAGGTTTTTCCTAGAAGTTGTGTAAGAGGAAAGTGTACCCAAGGTAACCACAAATCAACCTTTTAGATGCAGAATCTAGCCAATCTTCATCCAGAGAGGGCTCTCTCTTTATGATTTATCTTTGTTCTTGGAAGGTTTTAGGCTAGTTATAGATTCAAGAGTTTGTTTTGGGAAAATGGTGGAATCCACAAACTAAGGGCAAGATTGAGAGCTTTCAGTCCATTGGGCTATGGAGTCAAAGGATGGCTTTACTGGATTTCTATTCTAAGCACAAGATTGTATTACAGGGCAAGACTAGACAGAGAACAATCCTTAAAATTTAAAGTGGATGGGATGAATTTGAAGGGATGAAAGGTAACTAAGAGTCTTTCACCATGTCCAAAAGAAAGAAATGAAATGACTACAAACAAAGAGCAATGAAGAATCCTTTGTTATAGTAACCAACATTGTTTAAATTAGTAAAGCAAGAGCATTTAAGAATTCATGCTTATAACTAATTTAGAGGAAAACATCAAAATAATAACATTTGGAAACAGAGTACAATTAAGCAAATTCTGTTTCAATCTCTTATGCAAATTATTCAGGAATGGATATGATGGTATTATGTATTTAATATTAGTAAAGCAAGAGCATTTAAGAATTCATGCTTATAACTAATTTGGAAGAAAAAATCAAGAATAATAACATATAAAAACATAGCACAATTAAGCGAATTCTGTTCCAATCTCTTATGCGAATTATTCATAAATTGATATGATGATATTATAGACTGATATAAAATTTCAGAGGAAGGGTAGAAACACTTATTGAACTGCTGTCCAACACATGAATCCTGCAACAAGTCCTGTGCTTTAAATCCTCATCCAGCCAAGCCACGAAAAATTTCTCCAAGCGCTTTTATTCTGAAGTTTCAATGTTACAGCCAAGTAATGGAATCCCCTCAATGCTTCCAAGAGTGGAGTATTTATACCCATTCTAAACTAAAATATCTTGAAACAAATATCAAAATTGGTTCACAAATCTCTCCAACTATTTACATAAATAGAACTTAATTAAAGGACACTCAAACTAATGCATCTATTTGGCACTATTTTGTATGGATAGGTGATGACAAATAGAAGAATTCGAATTTGATCCAACTCTTAGTTGATGATGAGACATCCAAGTCACTAACTGTTTCCTTTCTTTGTGCAATCTGCTCCAACAATTCGGCAAACTTGGGGTCCAATGATATTTTTGTATTTCTCAATACGTAATAGATATGTAAAAAGTGAAAGAGGGTATTGTAGATCAATATGTTGGTGAGATAAACCTCTTTCATTTTTTGAAAATTCCTCTCCAGCTATGCATAATAGTCTCTGTAAAAAATGTGTAAAATAGAGTTTTACAGAGTCTGAAAAATGGCCTGTAAAGATGCGCATGTATCTCTCATTATAAAATCACTGTGACAAACCTGAGATAGGTTTTTGTAGATGGGTATCTTAGGAACAAAATAATCCTTCAGTTTTTTATGAAGTATTTTTGATTGGCCAAAATACTCTCTGCAAAATTATGACTTAAACTGAAATTTTCTGCAAAAAGTGCTTTCCAACATTGTTTAATATTTCCAAAACCATAATGGCTGTTAGAAAAGTGAGAGAGGTTTTTGTAGATGGACCTCTTAAGAACATAAAACTCCTTCATTTTTGTAAAATGAATCTTGGATTGATCACAATATTTTCTGCAAACTATGACTAAAATATGCAATTTCTGCAAAAATGTTCCTTCTTGTTATGTCTTTTCATCTTTTTACTTTCTTGCTTTTTTGACTGTTTTACTTTCACTTTAGACAAACCTCAATATTGGTGAAAGTATTATCATCTCTTTTTACAATTTTACTGTCTTCTATATTTACTTTTACTGTTTACCTTTGACTGCTCTGTAACTTCGTTTTAACTTTCATTGACTTTTACCTGATACACTTTAACCACTGATACTCTTTAACCACTGATATACTTTCTAACCTCTATTTGAATAGATTTGATAACAATCTTGGAGTAAACAAATCTTATGACTAGTATTAAGACTTTTTATCCAAGGATGTGATCTTCTGATTACCTCTTCAGGGGACAACCAAATATATTTTTCAAGCAATTCCCCAATGGACAAGGGAGTGAGGTTTTGACCAGGTTCAAAATGGAGCATCACATTGATAGCTTAGGGAGTAATGGGGAAAAGAACACTCTGGTCAAGGGATATTACAGCTCTTTGAGTCATATCATAGTTAGAATGGCAGTAATGGATGATTTCTGGGAAATAAATGACTGAAGGAATGAGATACCTTGGGAGATTGGATTCCCACAACCCTATAAGATCGTGCCCCTTTGAGTATTCGTCTCTACACCGATAATAGCTCAATAGGGGACTTTCATCAAAATGCAGGTCTTTAATTTGGAAATCTTCATCTATCAAAGGTAAATATTCCAATTCATGGTGAGGAGCATTCAGTGGAGTAATATTCAGAGCTGCCGACACCTCCATTTTTTGGTTCTTGTGGATTCAAAATGGAGGTTTTTGGTTTTACTCACAGGCCGGGCGGGATTTCTAAAAAATGAAGGAAATTGGCACAATTTGTTGGTTCAGGGAGTAATTACACAGTTTTAAAACCTTTGGGAAGGACTCAGTGATGATTTTTAATCACTATTTCAGCGAAAAACAAAGAACACTAAGT
>APFE030236957.1:17381-60674 GCA_000404065.3 Pinus taeda
AAGTTATCTTGAGGGATTTTTATGGAATTTTGCATGAGTTTCCTAAGTAAATTAGGATTTTACTTAGGACAAAGTTAAAGATGGAAGATTATAATGATGGATTATCTTAAGTACTTAGGTCTTTCTGATCATTAGGCCAAGGGTCCGGTCCCTCCACAGGTCAAGGAAATGCCTTGAGCCCCTTTGATCTCCAAATACCTTAGTACTTTGCGGGAAATTAGTAAAACTTTTGAGGGGAAAGTGATGAGGGAGGTTAATGAGTTTGACTTTACTTGCGGTGATTTTTCAACGTATTTCCTGCTTTAGTACTTGTGATGAAAGTAAAGGATCAACAACATGTAGCAGCATCATTCATCAAATAACACTTTGCAGCACCATCTACCTACCCTATCTACTTGATACTACCATTTTCTCTTCTTTATTAGGGTGCATTCATAATTGCAAACCCTCATCAACTTTTTTTCTTTTTACAAGGAAAATCTATCTAATTCTACCCTTATTACATCTAAGGGCTCAGATTAAACTGTTGAGCACCTTTTATTAACTCTAACTATCTACTTATCTACCAAGATTAAACTGTTTGGTCAGATATTTATTCTCTAATCTACAACATGAAATTGAAATATGAATAAGCCAAGTTTAAATAGTTTGACTTATTCATGACTTGTGGCAAAGGTTGGACAAGCTGCACACAATTGTTTTATTACAAAAATGAAGTAGTAGTGGCATTTGGATTTGCACACTTTCCTTGGTTTGTTTTTTGCTTGGGGTTCATTTCTTTCACTTATTTTTTTGACCACTTTATTTTTCTTACCCTTTGATTTTTCTTTTAGGGTACACCCTCTTTACTTTTTTTAACTTTTTTTGATTTTTTGGTTTTTCAAGAATATGGAACACCTTTGCTCAAGAAAGAAGGTTTGAACATATTCCATAGTTCAATCAAGACAATCATGAAAGATGAAACCTATTGGTATAGGAGGCTAACAAATACATTAGTACCTTTACACATGAAAATCAAGGAAATGGATTTCTCATTAATGAATGAAATGAACCAACCGGAGATAGGACTACCACGTTCCACCTAACCATAGAATGGTTGAGCCAAATCTTTGTTCAGCCATTCAACCCCATGCCATATTTCAAGCATGAATGTGTGATCTCATAGAACACATCAATCAAAACTCATTCAGGGCTTCCAACGGCCATCCACCTCAACCCATAAAATAGTGACTCCACCTCACAGTCAGACATCACAAAAACCATCACCATATTGAGCTCCATCCAAGCTTTCCAGGGCTTCCAGATCATTTGTCCAACCAAGGCTTCCAGAACTAGTAACTCAACCCACAGCTTATACAGGACTTCTAGAACATTTGTCTAGCCAAGACTTCCAAAACTAGTAACTCAACCCACAACTTATATAGGGATTCCAGAGCATTTGTCCAACCAAGGTTTCCAAGACTGGTAACTCAACCCACCAAGGGCTTCTAGAGCGTTTTTCCAACCAGGGCGTCGAGAACTAGTAACTCAACCCAAGTTGTTACAGGGCTTCCAGAGCGTTTGTTCAACCAGGGTTTCCAGGACTAGTAACTCAACCCAAGCTGTTACAGGGCCTCTAGAGTGTTTGTTCAACCAGGGCTTCCAGGACTAATAACTTAACCCAAGCTAAGGAAACATGAGAACCAACCAAAACAAATCAATGAAAGAACCCACAATCAACATGGCTATCTAGGAAATGGCAAGGCTAGGCAATGCACTGTCAATTCAGGACATCCTCCATGACAATGACAGATCATAACCAAGAAGCCACGTCCATATGCCATGCATACCAAAACTAGTGAAGAAATCATACATGCAACTTGATACCTGCAAGAAAATTTGATGTAGTTGTTGATGTCAATGCCCTCTTGTGCTTTCCTTCTCTTCCTTTTCCTTCTTACTCCAAGAATCCAAGTATGCCACACCCTCTAAGGGTGCTCCAAGAAAACTCTAAGTATCCAAGAGTATGAGAGAGAGAGAGAGAGAGAGAGAGAGAGAGAGAGAGAGAGAGAGAGAGAATAATGAGAGAGCTCCAAAACTAAACTGATCAAGCCTTCATTGACTAAGCTTTCCCACTGATCCTTAAAAGCCTTTTTATTAATGAGGCCTATATTTTCTTCATTTTCCATTATTTTCCTTCAATATCCTCCACACATGCAACCTGTGACCTTTCACACTCCTTTTCTACTAATTTCCATTATTTTCATAAATAAAATGTCAATTAATGCCTCCTGCCTTTTCAAAGCTTTAGTCATTTCCTTTGCCAATTTCCTTTAGCCATGAACAACCAAATGAACACCCTCTAGGATTTTCTACCCATCATTCATCTTGGAATACGTGTCCCATCATCCGTGGTATTTATATATGTTTACATGGAATTTTCACGAGGGCTGTTACAGAACCCTCCCCCTTGGGGGAACACCATCCTCAGTTTTCACTGACACCTATAACCAAAACACTGTTGAAAGCAAAACATACTGCCCACAGAGTCTTATAACACAACTTGTTGCAATATTTATAATGAATGACCCACTCAAAAGTAAAACATCATGACAACATAACCAGATAAAAACCATACCGCATATTGGAGCTTTATAGCATAAATAACATAAATAACATATACACATATACATATTTTCTTAACCAAAAATGAAGGATACGATGCATGTATTCATAACAAGGAAATCCAAAGGTTCACACCTCCATCCTCAAAGTAATACTAGGATTCACCTCCTTCCCAGGAAATCTAGAATCCACTGCAAAGTCAAATCTGCATCCAATGTTCAACATTATAATTTTGTGCCACTCGTTCTCTCATTGAATAGTTACCAGCTCACTGTTACAAGGCACAATCCCAATGTGCATCTGATTCCATCTGGTGATGCTAATGACCAAAAAAAATCCATTTGTTACCTTCCCTTCTTTGCTAGATAGTGCCTCGGGAATCTGATCACCCCTTTTGTGTAGTCACTCACCTTCCAAGTTCCACTGGCACCCCCATCCCAGGAAATCCATCCCTTGGAAAGGCTTCCTTGCATCAGAAGTTACAAAAGCCAAGGCATATCTTTGCCTTAAAGCCATCATATTGGTAATAACATGCTCATGGAAATAAATGGACATAATTGGGCACCAGTGTCCCATAATTGCCCTTCTTTTGAAGTGATCTACCAACATGCTGCTACATTTTTAATTTCTTTCACTGTTTTTTCTAATTCTTGTAGTTGATTTCAACCACCCAACTGGGGATGTTCATGCTTCCTATACCAAGAACATAACTTCCATTAGATTCAATATAAATTGAAATAACTTTAAATCATACCTCATTGGTAGTTCGTCAATAAGGTACACTTGGAATCTTGTTCGCTTCCTGTGACAACAAGTCAAAATAATGGTTTGATCAGAACATAATGTATAAACATATCACAAATGATTATCTCAAAAGAAAACCATCATAGATCATCATCATAAATCACATGTAATAATCATATACCAGAATCATAAATCACATGCATAATAAAACTGAAATACAATACCGATACCTATCCTTCATCGATCCTTACTTCTGCCTTTATTCTTTTGTATAGACATCAGATCAGTTGCCACACCTGAAAAACACCCAGTGCCTTCTTCTCTATGAGGTGCACATACACATAGTTTGCATCACACACATACAACCACACCTGACAAACAGCACCAGGCAATACATGCACCTACACCTGATGTGCAATGCATACACCTACAACTAGTGTACAATACATTGCATCCATCTATACTTGATGTGCAATATGTTGGTCACTTTAATTGCTTATTAATTTAAACAACCAAGTGCTACATAAATTTTCAACCCAAGGAAGTCTGGTTATTTCAAAGGCAATTACGTACGATATGTACTCAATCTTAAAAGAAATAAAAGTTGTAGTAAGAATTAATCACACCTTGTTTCAAACAAACTAAAACTCCACTCCGTGTTACAGCAAGAACACTCTATTGCAGACACTACCAAAGAATGCTTAATTTCATTCAAGGAAAAACTTAATGAAAAGAATCGATCTGTAAAGGAAAGTATGGGCTATGTTGTAATAAAGAATAGGACCCTATTCCCAGAGTGGGAATCTTCAACACCTGTTTCTGATTATTGAGCTTGCCAACTCACTCTGTAAACTCAATCACTAATGAAACACTCATAAATTGACGGTAGATAAACTTAAACAATACAATAATCAATTGGAGAGAAAACAAAGTTTCAACAAAAAATGTATAAACAAGATTCAGTAATAGTATTGTTAACAAGGCATGGATAAAAGATACACTTCACACACCGTAGTAATATAATGGGTGAATCTTGTGATGAAGGTGGGCCTTGTCCTTCTCACAAGATTCCCCAAGAGATAAGAACTAGAAAAATATGTTCAGAATGAAATTTTATTCATCTATCAATATGTCATATTACAAAAAGGATTCCAGTTATGTTCCTTCAACTAAGCCTTTCCCACAGTCTGTTACCCCCTTCTAATGTAGATGTCTCCTCTTTATAAAGAGGAGACATCTATTACAATAGATTTACATTGTAATTTCTATTTTAACCCGATATACAAAAAACATAGGGAAACCAATTTCCCATCAACAAAATGCTGTTACAGTCATGTTGTCTTTGGATCATGGTTGTTACATCCAGTGTAGTAGCTCAAAATGTTGTTACAATCATGCTGTCTTTGGATCATGGTCATTACATCCAGTGTATCAGCTTATTCGGTGATCTTCCTCTGTTGCTGTCAATTCTAGAATACAAATCACAACTGTTTCAGTCACGAGATTTGCACATCGTTCTTATTGTTTCAGTAACTACAAAAGTAATCTTGCAAACTCCAGGCCGTTTTAGGAACGTGGACTGCACATCATTCTTTAACTATTCAGCAACTAACAATTCAATCATTAACAATGAAGATAGCGTAATTATATGTAAAATAATTAAACGTATAGTGATGAGAAGAAACATTGTGTACCTTTGGAATAATTGGGTTAAAATAATAACAAGGACTTTAAATATAGGTTGAAAATGATGACATCATAGCAAAATGTATGGTCAAAAAGGGATAATATGAGGTCCTAACATCCACCCCAACTGAAAATGTTGCATGTCCTCATGCAACTTTTACTCTGAGTTTGAGTCCGAGTACTAGGATGTACAATGCAAATTACTTAGACAGTAGGAATAGAAGGTACTATCAACCAAATCTCTGAAACCATGGACATTCTGTAATCTCTGCCATGTTGCGATCTCCTCCTTTTTGGACAACCTAAAATAAGCCTTATATTTCTGTGCTGGAAGCCATAGAAGAGGGAAGTGAAAATGATATCCTAACCATCTTTCAGCACACTGTTGGATGCATTTGACATAATTAGGTAGTCGTGAGATTGTTGTTTGAATATTAGAGGGTTAAAGGGATGGTATTCCTTTCTCTCCTTAGGGCAATGTTACCAAAATAGGTTGTTTGCCTGTACAGCAAGAGCTCCCTTGGTTTTGACATAATGTTGGAAATCTTTTAAGACTACTATTTATAAGTCTCTAATGTGCTGAGTCATTCTCGGTTCCTTCAAGAAGCGATGATATTCAACAACGAAAATGGCAGCATTCTGTGGCTCAGATCGAATCCAAATAAGGTGATTATCTTCATTGTGCACTACTGAGAGGAAGGCGTTTTGCCACGTAAGCTGATTGTCCAGGAAAGAGACAAAGGCTCTAATTTGAATGTCACCAACCAGAGGGATCAGATTAAGCTTTCTATCCTTAGGCATGGCTTCATTATGGAGGTAGAGTTCACATAGTAAATTCTGTTCACTGATTTATGCCTCTGTGAAGGTTTTAATAAACTGTTGAGGTGTAGACACCTCATGAGGTCGTCCATCTTTGATTGCTTTTACTTGGAAGAATGCTAGGCGTTCTGCTAGAAATACAGAATAATTAAAGGATGGTTTCCTGGTAGCCAGTAGTCTTTGAACCAGATCAAAGATGAGGGACAATCTAGTTTTTAACTTTTTATTTTCCTTGTGCTACGCACGAGAATGTTCCAAAACTTCCAAGTTTGCATATATATGATTCTGCCATGATAATTTGTGTTCCTGCAATATATTTTCTTGTGACATAACATAGTTCTTCTTCCATATATCCATATGTGCTTGAGTGCTTGAGGTCTGAGTGAAGACAGTCTTTGAAGGCCGAGGTTCAGTCTGAGTAAAGGCAGTCTTTGTAGGCCGGGGTACCAGACTTTTAGCTTTAACAACCAGAGTAGGCTGAGCTACTTGTGGTTTCACTTCTTTTTCAAAAATCTTTGAAGGCCCTGCTAGTTCTTATGTAACAACAGGGCATTCCTTTTTAATTATAATAGGAGTAAATGTGGAAGTGGATTCAGGCAATGGGACTTTGACTATCTTATAACCAGCATGCTGGTAAATATTACCACATTGGCTGCACATGTATTCATTATATCGATCATTTTCTGCACTTTTCTCAGCTACAGATGCTGCATGGGCTTAAGTATACAGATTAAGCTCTCTTTCATAGGCTTCCCTTGCCATTATTAATTCCTGCTTATAAACCTCAAGCTATGATTTTAGAAACTCGTTTTCTTGTAAAAGGGAAGCCAAGGTGACGGGGCCTTTTGTAGCAGTCACAGTCTCTTGGGCTAATTCCAGTGGGTGGAAGGGTTGTTTCTCCGTAGGAGCTTCATTATCTGCAGCCTCAGCAGTTGGTTTTTGTGTAACATATGTTGAATCATCAGCTGATTCTGTAACAGTTATGTCATCATGAGCATCCAAATTCTGCATATCTTGTATATCAGCTACAGTCTGTGCAATATCCTGTCTATCTATTTTATGATCATTAGTAAGTGGTTCTTGTGTAAAACTTGCTGAATCAGTAGCTAGTTCTTGTGGGGCAGCTACATCCTAGTCATGGTCATCTACAGGTGGTTCTTGTGTAGCAACTGCTGAGCTAGTAGCTGGTTCTTGTGGGGCAGCTACATCTAAGTCGTCTATCTTTTGTTCATCAGCAAATGGTTCTTGTGTAGCACCTACTAAGTGAGTAGCTGGTTCTTGTGGGGCAGCTACATGCTGTATATCTTCTTGGGTATCTACTTTTGATGGATCAGCCACTAATTCTTGTGTTACAACTGTGTCTTATGAAAGGAATGTCACAAAATCCTGGGCATTTTGCATTTTGGTACTCGAGGGTGAGGTAGGTAAAGATTTAGGACCTTGGGACTATGATGGGTGTGGGGTTTTAGGATAATAGGTGGGGAATTTAGGGTGGTGGTCTCAGTTGCTGCTTTAGAAGACGTCCTCATTCATCTTCGATGTAAAAAGGCAGGAAGAACAATGGTTTTTCTTTTATGAGAAGTTTTCTTTAAGGGAGGAGGGTCATTAGTAGTAGTAGCTTCTTTAGCTGAGGCCCTTGTTCGTCGTTTTGGTAGGGGTGCAACCTTTTCTTGCCTTTTTCTTTCTAGCTTCACAATGGGGATGTTATCATCTGAATCATCACTGGGAATATGGACAGTGGGAGTGGATGATTTAGCTAAATTATGGGGTGGGGTCGATGCATTGGAGGGGTCAATTAGATTGACTACTGCGGGTGGTGGAATTTCTAGGGATTCAAAGATGCTCCCTGGTTGTTGTGCCGAAGGACTTTCAATTTGATGAGGGATTCCAGGGGTTTGATGAGAATTTTCAGCATCTAATTCGGGAGTTACGGCTGTTGTTTGAGGATTTTTGGCAGTTTCTTGAGAATGTTTGGCTACTGGTTGAGAAATTTCAGCAGCTTCTTGGGGATTTTGAACTGCTGGTTGAGGAATTTCAACAACTTCTTGGGGTGGGTTGTTAAGGGGAGGAGGATTCCGCTGGGAAAAGCCCTTCTGAATTAGAAGCTAAACAAGGTGATGGTGAGTGAGGGAAAGGAGTGGGTACTTCACATTCATAGAATAATGTGACATATTCTTTAGACACCCAAGCAGATAGTATGGCATATTCAGTAGATGACCATGTCTTAAATGATTCAACAACACAAAGTCATGCTAGTAAACTACCTGGTAACGTCCTTCGCAGGTGAGGTAGTGCTTAACAAACTGTGCAACCATCGACCATGGAGGTGGTAATGAATGAAGCGCAACACCCCTGCCTTTAGGCTCAACCTGCTCTCCAGGTAGAAGAAAGTCTTACTGTGCTTTAAAAATGATGTGTTTACGACTGAACCATCGAATGCCATCAACCGGTAAACTTGAAACTTGTGCTATATCCTCCTCTGTCACTGGAATTCAGACTCCCCAAATAGTAGAGTAACTTTCCTTTAGATTACATGCGAATTCAAGGACTTGCTAAGAATCAAATCCCTGGAGCCACCGAAAATAATCTACCCAGCCTGCATGCTGAAAAATCTGATATGCTTCTGGGTGTAGTTCCAATAGAGCTATTGAGCCAGGTTCATGTCAGATAACAGAACCTCCCATCGTTACTGGCTTTAGTAAAATGCACAGTACAGAGCCGAGTCACCGCAACACAAAGTTTGCAAATGAGGTTGTGACATAGGACAGAGATGGGGTGACAAGACACGATCGTGGTAGAAAAATGATGGTGATTGGCGTATCGTGAAATGATTAGAAAAATTTTGGTATTCCCCCCCCCAACTGTGGCTAAAATTATAAGTTTGAATGTACGATGATTGCAGTAATCATGTCACGATCTTCTCATTAACTATATTTTAATATCTACACATAAGAAACGCATACCTCATGTTTACCTTCGATTGATGTGCTGAAAATAGAATGCCGTTGCTAATAGATCACCAAAGGGTTTTTGTAATATGAGGGTAGTATATGAAAGGCTTTGTATAAACATAAGGGGGGGTAGTGAAAGAACAAAATTATGCCGATCAATAGATGATTCTCATAATGGAAAGTGATATGTATTCATCCTTTTGAGAGGAATTGATGCTCCAATTACGGGAAAAATGAGAAGAATTGGTGTTTTAGGGAAAATGGAAAGGGTTGGTGTTTCATCAATGGAGAAATTAGTGTTTCAGCAACGGGAAAAATGGGGAAAAATTGGTGTTTCAGCAACGAGAAAAGTAGGAAAAAGTTGGTGTTCCAGCAACGGGAAAAAAAGATGTTGCTGTAAAGAAAAATTAGGAAAATGTTACTGAAAGTTAATGTAGGGGAATGAGTTTTGAATTGAAGTGAGATGACAATGTTCCCCAAAATGAAATTGATCCTGTTTGCAATACAATTGTTCTTTTTCAGCCAGCCTCCGAATCTAAGACCTGCAAAATAATAAATTGTAACATGGCAACCCTTGACAGGGATTATTAGTTTAAACAATCTAATCTACTAGGAAATATATAATGCAAGGATTAAATGCAATGAGGGGCAACAAGCTCCCCCAAAAAGAAATAATGTGAATCTACCATGCATGTGGCCTTAAAATCCTCTTTAGAAATAGGCTGCTGGTACAAATGGAGCCGATACCCATTCACTAACAATGGTGTTCTAGAATCATCAATTGTTAGGAGCCTTACTATTCTATTGGGAAAAATAGTATCTATCTCATAAGGTCCCATCCACCTTGTTCTTAGTTTTCTTGAAAATTTTCAAACCGGGAATCATATAATAAAGCCCAATTACCTTTTTGGAACTGCTTATGCTTAATAGTTTTATCATGCCACCTGGTTCTTTGCTGTTGAATAATAGTTGTTTGATGGATGACATCCAACCTCTTTTCATCCAATTCCTGAAGCTGCTACAACCTAGTTGTCTGTGCATCAGTCAAGTCAAGGTTAACAGCTAAAGCAATTCTTAAGGTTTTAATTTCAAATTCCACAGGAAAAACAACACTTTTACCATAAACTAATTCATAAGGTGAAAAACCTGTAGTGTTCCTCCAAGTAGTTCTGTAAGCCCATAATGCTTCAGGCAGCCTGTGAAACCAATCCTTTCTATTCTCCTTCACTGTTTTTTTTAAATGGCTTCTATGACTTTATTTGTACTTTCCACCTGACCATTGGCTTGGAGGTGGTAAGGTGTAGTCATTTTATGATTAATATGGTATTTCTGAAGTGTAGCTTTAAAACCATGAGAATTGAAAGGAGGTCCTCCATCTCTGACTAGTTCTCTAGGAACTCCAAATCTAACAAAGATTTCTTCAAATAGAAAGTTTAAAACAGATTCTTCATTAGCTCTAATAAGTGCCTTAGCTTCCACCCATTTAGTCATATAATATGTACAAACTAATATGTAAACTCTTTGGTTGGATGGAGGATTGATGGGTCCTATAAAGTCTAGATCCCATCTTTCAAAGAGTTCAAGTATTACCTAGGGGATCAATGTCATTTCATCTCTATGATTAGGTTGACCCATTCTCTGACAACTATCACAGGCCCTGACATATTTCTTTCCATCCTTGAAAGGTTTCTTTCCATCCTTGAAAGGTGAGGGCCAATAATACCCCATTCTAAGAACTTTATGTGTTGTTCTATTATCAGCAAAATGCCCTCCACAAGGGCCATCATGACAAGCCTTCAATATATCATAAACATCATCTTCTCTAATGCATCTATGAATTTCTTGATCAAGTCCTGTATGAAAAAGACACCCACTTATCTAGCTATACCGACCACTTTGTTGAATGATATTTCTTTTCTCTCTATGTGATAGGTGTGATGGTAACTTCCTTGCAACTAAATAATTGGCAATGTCTGCATACCAAGGTGAGTGAGCAGATACTTCAAATAAGTATTCATCAGGAAAGGAATCATCTACTGGAGAATTATCATCAGTTTTTATTCGAGAAAGGAAGTCAGCAACTACATTCTCCTTACCTGGTCGATCTACAATTGTAATATCAAATTCTTGTAGTAATAATAACCACCTGGTAACTCGGGCATTTGCAACGGACTTGTTCATTAAATACTTAATGGCTGAGTGATCAGTATGAACAAAAGTAGGGTAACCAGTAATATAATGTCGAAACTTATTAATAACATAAATTACTGCTAAAAATTCCTTTTCGGTAACTGTGTAATTAAGTTCAGCAGGGGCCATATTCTTACTAACGAAATAGATAGTATAAGGAAGATTATTTTCTTCTTGCCCCAAGAGAGCTCCAATTGCAGTATCTGAAGCATCAGAGGATATATGAAAGGGAAGTTCCCAATTAGGTCCCCTTATAATAGGAGCTGTAGACAACTAATGCTTAAGTTCATCAAATTCTTTCTGACAATCATCAGTCCACTTAAATTCAACATTTTTCATAAGTAACAAAAACAAAGGAGAAGCTATTTTAGAAAAAAATCTTGATGAATCTTCTGTAATATCCAGCATTTCCTAAAAAACTTATTACATCAGTTTGTGTTTTAGGGATAGGAAGAGTCTGAATTACCTGCACTTTGGATGGATCAAGTTGAATTCCTAGGAATGAAATGAAGTGTCCCAATACAATTCCTTCGTTCATCATCATATGACATTTTTCAGTGCTTAAGGAAAGATGAGCTTATATACAACGTTTAAGTACTTTCTCAAGGTTTTGTAATGCATCTTCAAAAGTCACACCATAAGGAGTAAATTCATCCATAAATATCTCCATAGAGTAATTAAGCATATTGGGAAAAATTCCTATCACTGCTCTTTGAAACGTTGCTGAAGCATTACATAGTCCAAATGGGAGAACTCTATAAGCAAAATTTCCCCATGGACTAGTAAAAGTGGCATTGTCTTGGTCTTGGGGTGCAATTTTGATTTGGTTATATCCACTAAAACCATCTAAAAAGGAAAAGAATCTCTTCCCTGACAAGATATCTAGCACCTAATCAATAAATGGCAAGGTGAAATGATCTTTTTGAGTGGCTTTGTTTAAGGCCCTATAATCTACACACACTCTCCATTTCCAATTTTTCTTAGATACTATCACCAATGGAGAAACCCATTCACTGTTAGATATAGGGTATATAAACCTTGCATTAAGCAATTTTTGAAGTTCTTCTTTAACAATTTCCCTCAGATTCAGATTCATTCGCCTCTGGCATTAACAGATTGGTTGACATTCTTCCTTAATATAGAGGCAATGAGTACATAATTTAGGGGAGATCCCTTTCATATCTGTGTAGTCCCAAGCGAATGCTTCCTTATTTTCACGAAGTAACTTCATTAACTGTTGTGTTCTAGCATCTATCAAGTTAGGGTTTATATTCAATGTTTTTCTAGGTTCGATCTCTATGATTATACTTTTAGAGGAGATAGCAGTTGATGTTTGAGGTAAATTTTCAGATTTAAGCTTTTCTTGTGTTTCAGGTTCCAAAATTGCAGTTAACTGATTATATGATTCAGAGGCTACCAAGGAGGGTTCAGAAATAAAATTACTAATTACTTCATCCTCCGTGGTGTCTTTAAAGGTTAAGGCTTGTCCAATAGTCAAAATGGGTTGAGTGTCATTATCCTCATAATCTAACCATACAGAATTATCATTGTTAATCATAGGTGTAGCATGAGGGTAGAGAGTGAGCTGCTTAGTTTCACATCCATTAGAAATTGTCATTGAGGTCGATCTACAATTGATAAAGGCATCTACTATAGCTAGCCAGGGTCTCCCCAAAATCAGTGGATGCCCCCCCAACATTGTTTTAGTCTTTAATACAACAAAGTCAGTTGGGTAGTTATAAGATTCAACTGAAATAATCCGGTCTTCAATAACTCATTCTGGTTTGATTGTGGAATGATCAACTAATTCTAAGATAGTTGGAATCTCTCTAATTAAGTTTGTCAGTCGTAATAATTGTGCAGTTTCAAGGGTCATAATATTTATAACAACACCTAAGCCTACTAGGACTCGTGAAACAATAGTTTTTCCAACCTGTACTGTGACCGTAGGATGACCGGGATCACCATATTTTACAGGAGGGATTTTTCCTAACATTAGAGTAGCTAGATCACCCATCACATGAATTGTAAGGGGATCTTTAGCTTTCCTACCAGGTTTCTTGATGCAAATGTCTCTGATAGTTCTGGCATAGATTGGTACATCTCTGAGTGCTTGCAGAAGTGGAATTTTAACATACAGATTCTATAATTCCCCTAGAATATTGAAGGCAGGCGGCTCAAGTGTCTTAGTGAGAGCTAAACGCTCAGGGAATGGTGGCTCTACTGTTTTAGTAGTTTTATTAGAGGATGGCTTGACTGTTTCAACACCTTTATTGGATGATTTATCCTTTTTTTTCTCTTCTTTGTCAGAGTCAGAAGAAGTAATATCATCAATAATAGGCTCAACTAAACTCCCAGCCCACAAATGGATATCATTACACTACAGAGGGAGAATAAGAGATATAGGCTGGTTCTGAATATCGATAACTTGCACAACTTTATCATTATTAGGATTAGGTTTCGATTGTACAGGTAGCTGGGGCCTCATTGTTTGATTATTCGATGGAGCACCTAATGGTAGAGAGAGGGGTTGATGATACTGAAGAAATTGGTTTGGAAATGGCATTTACTGAGCTCTCCAGTTTGGGTTCCATTGATTAAAATAAGGTTGCTATGGAGGCCAAGGAGTCCACATTGTAGGGTCTACAAAGGGAGGGTTTGTTTGTTGCATGGGTGGGAAATTCATTTGGTTAAACGGTGGATACTGCATTTGATTGAAGGGCAGGTAATTTGCTTGATTAAAAGAAGGATAATTATTCCAACGATTAAATGGCATGCTAGAGTTTGTACCTTGTCCTCGTGGTTGCCATTGCCTCCTTTCTGTCAACAAATAAACCACTTCAGCTTCCTCCTCAGTTGGTTGTAAGGATGCTTTTATTCCTGGTAAAGAGGGACACTGCTGAGTTTCATGATCCTTTTCACAAATGGTGCAAATTGGTACCTTGTCTAATGGACATTCCCTTAGTGGATGTTTTTATCCGTATTTAGGACAGAAGACAGCCAAAGCAGCTTTTGTCTCTACTTGTTTCCTTTTAACCTGCAAGGTATCAATCTATGAAGCAAAAGAACTTAACATTTCAGTTTTAAATTCTTCAAGTAGATTACCTATTTTGGCTCTTGTTGCTCCCCCACTAGCGGATTTCTGGACTCTTGAATATGTACTATCCCTACTTTTTGGTCTATTTGCAGCTCCTCTTAAACATATCTTACAGAGGTATACAATTTCATCATATGATTCCTTAGATATATCCCCTCTACCAAGCATATTTAACATGTCTAAATAGTCATCCCATACCCCTTTCAACAGTATTGTCTTAAGAATATCCTTACTTACATTAGGGTGATCGGATCTATGAAGATTATATTGTAATCTTTCCACAAAATCCTCCAAATTTTTGTCCTCCTTCTGAACCATCTTAAATAGTTCCTTCTTTTTTTCTCTTCTCCTGCAATAGTCTTGATATTTGGCCAGAAAAATCTCCTTCATCTGCTCCCGTGTTGTGATCACATGTCCTCCCAGGCTCATGAACCATCTTAGTGTATTTCCTTTCAATGTTTTTGGAAATAACTTCAACTTTTGAGGATTAGTAACATAATTCTAACTTCTACACAATATATCAAACTCAAAAAGAAATTCATCAGGGTCTTCAAATGATAAACCATGGAAGTTAGGTAAGGCTGAGAGTGGGATGTTCTTCATAGGAGTTGCCCCTCTATGGAGATCCTCAATATGGAATTCCAAGGTGGAGAGAGAATTCTCGCCCCTTCCTTCTCCTCTTCCACGTCCCCCACCAAAGATTCCTTCATTGTTTCCATCCATTTGTTGCTCCCCTGTTGCACTTGCCCGGTCTTCAGCGGTTTTCGTTGGACTCTCAATGTCCTGAACTGGTTCCTCAACTTCTATTGGCCCCTCAATATCTTCTATTGGTTCTTCAATGTCCTCTACTGGTTCCTCAGTATGTTCTACTATCTCTTCAGCCCTTTCAGGCCCCAGTACTTCCTCTGTTTTGTAGTTTTTCTGGAGAGAGTGTTGAGTCTATGGCCTTCGAGAGCTTAACCTCTGAGAAGTTTCAGCTTTCGAAATAATCTCATCAATAAAAGTTTTCCTTCCTCCTCTTCCTTTTCCCTTTCCACCTGTAGGATTATTTTTCTTACGTCCTCTCATGCATCCTATATATCTAAAAGAAAGTCATTAATGATTTTAAAATCTATGATTTCCTTCCCCAGCAATGACGCCAAAATGTTGGTCACTTTAATCGCTTATTAATTTAAACAACCAAGTGCTACATAAATTGTCAACCCAGGGAAGTCTGGTTATTTCAAAGGCAACTACGTACTATATGTACCTAATCTTAAAAGCAATAAAATTTGTAGTAAAAATTAATCACACCTTGTTTCAAACAAACTAAAACTCCACTTTGTGTTACAAGAAGAACACTCTATTGCAGACACTACCAAAGAATGCTTAATTTCATTCAAGGAATAACTTAATGAAAAGAATCAATCTGCAAAGGAAAGCAGGGGCTATGCTGTAATAGAGAACATGAACCTATTCCCAGAGTGGGAGTCTTCAGCACCTGTTTCTGATTATCGAGCTTGCCAACTCACTCTTTAAACTCAATCACTAATGAAACAGTCATAAATTTATTGTAGATAAACTTAAGTAATACAATAATCAATTGGAGAGAAAACATAGTTTCAGTAAAGAATGTATAAACAATATTCAGTAACAGTACTGTTAAGAAGGCATGGATAAAAGACACACTTCACACACTGCAGTAATATAATGGGCGAATCTTGTGATGAAGGTGGGCCCAGTCCTTCTCACAAGATTCCCCAGGAGACAAGAACTAGAAAAGATGTTCAGAACGAAATTTTATTTATCCATCAATATGTCATATTACAAAAGGTATTCTAGTTATGTTCCTTCAACTAAGCCTTTCCAGTAGTCCGTTCCCCCCTTCTAGTGTAGATGTCTCCTCTTTATAAAGAGGAGACATCTATTACAATAGATTTACATTGTAAGTTCTATTTTAACCCGATATACATAAAAAATAGGGAAATCAGTTTCCCATCAACAAAATGTTGTTACAATCATGCTGTCTTTGGGTCATGGTCGTTACATCTAGTGTAGCAGCTCAAAATGTTGTTACAGTCATGCTGTCTTTGGATCATGGTCATTACATCCAGTGTAGCAGCTCATTCGATGATCTTCCTCTATTGCTGTCAATTCTAGAATACAAATCACAACTGTTTCAGTCACAAGATTTGCGCATCATTCTTACTATTTCAGCACTGCAAAAATAATCTTGCAAACTCCAGGCCATTTCAGTAACGTTGGACTGCACATCATTCTTTAACTGATCAACAACTAACAATTCAATGATTAACAATGAAGATAACGTAATTATATGTAAAACAATTAAATGTATACTGATGAGAAGAAACATTGTGTACCTTTGGAATAATTGGGTTAAAACAATAACAAGGACTTTAAATATAGGTTGAAAAGGATGACATCATAGGAAAATGTATGGTCAAAAAGGGACAATATGAGGTCCCAACACCATACCACCCAATACATGTACCTACACGTAGTGCAACACAACGAGTACACATGCTGCAATACCCCGACTACATGATACACATACATAATACCACATGCCCTCAACACATGTATGACATGCACGCAATATCACACATACACCAGTACCATATATACAACATGTACACAGTACCACTTGTACACTACACCACCTACACAACATGACATGTACATGGAACCATCTACACAACATGTACACAACACCACATGTACACCACACCATCTGTACAACGTGTACACAATATCACATGTACATAGTACCACATGCATGACATGTACGCGACACCACATGTACACAGTGCCACATGCACGTCATGTACACAACACCACCTGCACAAATCACCACTTTTACAACATGTACACAACACCACATGCACACAACACCACTTGTACCATCATGCACACCACACCATATGTACCTAGCACCACATGTACAACATGCACACAACACCACCTATACATAGCACTGCATATCCAACATGTACATAGCATCATCTATACACAACACTACATATCCAACACAGGCAAAGAACCATACACATACATTATCGCATATCCATCATGCACACAGTACAATATGTACAAAGCACCATATATTTGACATGTACGTAGCACCACCTATACCCAACATTGAATATGCAACATTCATACAACACTATCTGTACTAACACTCGATGCATAACATCACATAAACAATATGTACACATACTATATATGCACAAAACCACATGCGTACAACATCACAAATGCAACATGTACAACATATACAACATATGCATAACAAATAACACCACACATCCGAAACCATACTACCTCTGCCAAGCAACCTTGCTTCTAGTGTCTTACCCATGCTTGCTCCAACATGTCGCAGACCACACTACTTTCATTTTGCTGATGTATCCCTTGGTATAACCTTTCCATAACATAGACATAATATAATCAAATAATATCAACTCATAACCACATGATACTAACTGCATATATTTGTCATGACTACTCTTCCCAATTGATTCCTCATAAGACCAGGAACCTCTTCATGTCATTTTTCTACATAATTAATCCTTTCTCCACAAGAACAATTCCTGATGACCATGTTGAACAGTGACATAGATACATAGACACATGCATACATATACATAAAAATTAGCATAGAACAATCATCATCCTATCAGAAAATGACATGCACACACACCTACATGTATAAACATCAGCATAATCATGATCATAACATAATTACCAGATAACATAAGGTCTAGGTTAAGAGAACTTCCTTTATTCATACACAACATTAAGAACAATCATTCCCAACATAGCCAAGGCATCTGGTGGCTCAGATCCATTTACTTTACATTTTCTAGTTACCTTTCACATGTTTGTACTGTCATCATCTGTTTACCACTATGGACCAACCAGACCAATCGATTGACATAGTCTTACCTTGTGTTGCACTTACTCATGCACAAAGCTTCATCTGAGTCTTTCATTACCTATTGAGTACCACACAACTCTCCTTGAGATCCATTAACTTTCTCTTTTCCCAAACAATTCCCAAGGCTGAAAACATAAAAGCAAGACAAGAAACAAATAAGAAGAGAACCATGAAAACCAATAACAACATGACTCCAAAACAAAGCGGCATGATCATGCACTAGACATAAAAAAACTACAAATCAAGTGCAAGCAAATAAAAGAAGGCCAAAATCACAAGGCTAAAAACAAACACCATGACTCAATCCCCATGGCTCCCAATGAAATCTCAACCTAAGCCTTCTTCAAGATTTCATGGCAGTTTCTCTTGCCATGCAACTCCCTGCATCATACTGGCACAAACACATAACTATCAATGCATAAGTAAACATAAGAATACACTAGTTACCTCATCTTTTTGTTCCGAGCACACTGCTTACAAATGAACGCATCCACACCATCTCTCAAGGGACTCCAATCCTTTAACAGATCCACCTGTAGCTAAATACTAGGTAATATACATGTCAAGTACATGTTCATGAATATAACATATATCTATATAATGTTAGACAAAATCAAGGTTAAGAAGACTTCCTTTGTGCAAGGCACTCATGCGTTTGAAATCAGGGTTTCTAAACATAGCCAAAGGAATTCTTACCCAACTCCTTTCTTTTACCTTTTTACTTCTTGGAATCGAGGCTTACTATGTTTTTTCACACCACCCAACTGTTAGTTATATAAACACATCAACTATTACCTTGTCATGCTAATACCAAGCATGTTACCTTGCAAGTACTCACACATGTCAACCACATGTTCAAAATACTAGGACAACCATATATATTAATTTTAATTCAATTGTTACCAAGACTAAAAATCATGTCATAATCCATAGTCAACTCATAGTCATCAGTCATAATACTACAACTATCAATTACTATACTCAAGTACATATCAATTGTCTCAACACATATATTTTAGTACAATCATCTTAAAATAAGATCATTTGAACACATACTCATATTATGCAATTCATCAAGATTCATACCAACTTGAAACATACCATGTAAAATAAATTAACTAGATGACATAATAGACACTAAACGTCCAACATCAAATAGACAACATAACCAAGTATACTACATAAGAAACCTCATACCCTAGTGTACCTCAGGGGAGGCTATATTGTATGCAAAATCAATCTAGGTTAGCATGATACAACTTCACAACATATCTACTCAAACATAAATCATGATATCCACAACGATAACTAACTAACATGTTCACATCATAGGGTCATAAGCATTTGTCGTTCATGCATAAAAATCACATATGTATGATCAATCTAGATTAGTACAACACCATATCACAAATATGTTAGCTCATACCTGTATATCACAACCATAACCATCTGCATAGGTCAAATTAGGTTAACACAATATATAACATTAAGATCTTCAAGGCAATGAACATAACCATCACGCATATGACCAATACAAATTATAACAACAAGATCTCAATGAAATAACCCTAATCATCAAGTTAATAACATATAACAATAATAAGCTATATATCATACTCATCAACAACATACAACATAATCATAAGGTTATCTAATATAAAATAATAATAACAATGCATACAACTACATATTACTATCATTCTTGACTATCTGACACGTGCATATAGATACATTAGTCAACTAAAATCTATCATGGATGTAACCATAAAGTCAAAAGACATGTACATAAACCCAATGTATATAACCTTAATGCAAATAACAATCCTTAACCTACATACCTGCATGCCAAACATACAATACCCATATGATGATTTTCTCTTATACCAAAGTCCAATGCCATAACCTCATTATAATGATCTCCATCTCCTACTCTATCTTAGCCAACATATTAGCATCATAACATCCAGTAGCACTATGATGACCTAAATTGCATGCAATGACTTCACAAGGCATATTTGACCTACTATTCAATCTATAACCAAGACCATACATGCATAACAACTACATATAGGCATATAACACATGAGTACCAAACCATATACACATCATTCTAGCTAGAGTCCAGCCATCAATGCATGACCATATCAAATTCACAAACCATGACCTCATGCATGAAAATAACCATTACTCCATTGCACACATTTCTACATGCAACTGGCAGTATGCATAAGCAATACCTAACCAACTACAAATACACATAACCACATGTAGTCAAACATAAGTGATCAAATCTTGTAATCAACCTACAAGACTGATACATATAACCAAAATATTCAAAGTGTAACCTAACATAGAAGGATGTAAGTAGGCAACATAAAGTCAACTTGTAAGTGACAAATAGCCATATATAGTGAGTCACATACTTATTTCAAGTACATTTCATGAAATCCATATCAAATTCTCCATAAAAACCATACTACAACTATAATCAATCATCAAGCCAATGCAATAAGCACATGAAATGCAGGCATAAAAGACACACATGCAACTAACATGCATGCATGACTAACACATTCAACCCATCTAGTCCGAGAGATGAGCCATGCTCTGATACCACTCTATAAAGCCCTCCTCCCACATCTACCCAAGCAACTAGCCAGCTGGGGTAAACATGCGACGAGAAGCCACTATGATAAGATTCAACCTCGTTGGTGACTTTAAGGAAATGGAATCAATGAAACATCACACACAGTCATCCAGTATCATCTAAATAACCTTTAGGAGACAAGTCAACCACTCAGACTGCCTATCCCTGGATCCTACTACTGTTTGAGAGACTTAGGGCAAGGTAACACTCCCTAGACACTGCCCAGGTGAGTTAGTATCAGGACTAACGCTCCCTCACAGTTAGTGATTCCACCTCACAGTCGAACATCCCCGAAACCATCATCAGATTGGTCTCCATCCAAGCCTTCCAGGGCTTTCAGAGAATTTGTCCAACCAAGGCTTTGAGAACTAGTAACTCAACCCACAACTTATATAGGGCTTCCAGAGAATTTTTACAACCAAGGCTTCTGAGATTAGTAACTCAACCCATAACTTATATAGGCTTCCAAAAGATTTTTTCCAACCAAGGCTTCCAAGACTAGTCACTCAACCCACCAAGGGCTTCCATAGATTTTGTCCAACTAGGGCTTCGAGGACTAGTGACTCAACCCAAGTTGTTGTAGGGCTTCCAAAGAGTTTGTTCAACCAGGGCTTCCAGGACTAGTAACTCAACCCAAGCTTTACGGGGCTTCCATACTGTTTGTTCAACTAGGCTTCCATGACTAATAACTCAACCCAAGCTAAGGAAACATGAGAACCAACCAAAACAAATCAATGAAAGTAAACCCATAGGCACCATGGCTATCGAGGAAATGGAAAGGCTAGGAAATCCACTTTCAATCCAAGCCATCCTCCATGCCAATGATAGATCATAACCAAGAAGCACCATGCATGTGCCATGCATGACAAAACTGGTGAAGAAATCATAAATGAAACTTGGTACTTGCAAGAAAATCTGATGTAGTTGCTGATGTTGATGCCCTCTTACGCTTTCTTGCTCTTCATTTGCATTCTTTCTCCAAGAATCAAAGTATGCCACACCCTCTAAGAGTGCTCCAAGAAAACTCTAAGTATCCAAGAGTATGAGGGAGAGAGAGAATAATGAGAGAGCTCCAAAATTGAATTGATCAAGCCTTCATTGAATAAGCTTGCCCATTGATCCTCAAAATCCTTTTTATTAATGAGGCCTCTGTTTTCTTCATTTTCCATTATTTTCCTTAAATTTTCTCCTCACATGCAACTTGTGACCTTTCACCTTCATTTTCTCCTAATTTCCATTATTTTCATAAATAAAATGCCAATTAATGCCTCATACATTTTCAAAGCATTAGCTATTGCCTTTGCCAATATCCTTTAGCCATAAACAATCAAATGAACACCCACTAGGATGTTTTGTCCAACATTCAGCTTGGAATACATGTCCCATCATCCGTGCTATTTATATATATTTACATGGAATTTTCTCCAGGGCTATTACTACTTTGTCATGATGATAGAGCTAATTATCTTTCCTGGTTTCCCTGCAATACACCTTAATTCAAATTCCTTTCCTTTTGAAAAAAATTCAAGAAAATTTCTTGAAAATTAAAAGCTATCGTACCCAAAGATTGTATCCATTAGGCTCCTAGTAAAACATCAACACCACCCATTGGAATGGAAAGAATTTAACTATTCAATACATATTCTCCCATGGATAGCTTGATATTATGGCACTTTCCAAAGAAATTTATGGTTCCTCCATTTGCAACCATTACTTGACACTCTGGTGCTGGATATAGGAAGCAATTCAATTCCCTGGCTATCTTACAATGAATAAAATTATGGGTACTACCCGAATCAATCAACACTATTACCTTTTCATTTTTTATATGTCATTCTATGTTGAGAGTTTGAGGAGTAGTAATTACTGTCAATGCATTACAAGATATGGTCAGATTCATTTCTTCTTTTTCTAGGGTTGGTTCCTGGTGTATATCCTCTTCTTTTGACATTTCTTGTTCCTTTTATTCTTCCTTTTCGCAATCGATGTAAAATAATTTCTTCTCAGCACACTTATGACCTTTAGTGTATTTTCTATCACAACTGTAACAAAGCCCTTTTTCTATTTTTTCTTCCAATTGCTGAGGTGTCAACCTTCTAGGCTGTGGAAGGCTAGGGTAGAAACACTTCCATCTTTATATTTGTGAGTGGTAGGCTTCCTTTTTGCCATAATTTTGCTTTTAATTTTTCTTGCCAACTTGAATGCCTTCTCCAATGAATTAAGTTCCCAAAGGTGAACCTCATGTTGGATGTTATCCTTTAAAGTCCCTATAAACACATCAAAACTATGCTCCTATGGAATCTATTTTACCCTTATATTCAATTTTTGGAAGTCCTCAATGTGCTCCACCATTGTACCCTTTTGTTTAAGATTTATCAATTGGCTAAAGAAGGTGTTTCTTTTTGTATCCTCATAATGTGCTATCATTTCCTCCATAAAAATTGACCAAGTGACAATTTGTTTACGAGAAAAAAGTCATTGATACCATACAAAATTATTGGGTTCCAAATATAAAGTTGCAATGCGTACCTTTTGTGTGTTTTTCACATTATGGAGATTGAAATATTTCTCCATCTGTAGTATCCATGTTACAGGATCCTTGCCATCAAACTTTCTTTTATCGATCTTCGGAACATGGTGGGTCTTCAATAAAATGTTAGATTCTATGAAATCATGATTAACATTTATTTTGTTCTCATCATGAGTTTCCTCTACTACCTTTTCTCCATTAGGAAAAATTTCTTGTAGCAACTTTTTCAAACCTCCTTTCAAACCTTCCATGTCTTTCCTCAAATATTCAATGTTTACTTCTAAACCATCCATCTTAGCTTCCATGCCATCTATCTTAGCTTCCAAGTTATTCATATTAGCTTCCACACCTTTCTTTAAACCATCCATCTTAGCTTCTATTACTTTTTGTGAGAGTGAAATGTGTTACACTTGGTCTCGTAATTTTGATATATCATGTTGCATTTCTTCCTCTTCTTCATGAGTCATGCTAGAGATTTCAAGTTTACTAGGTGTTTCTAATTTCTTTCTTTAGGGCATCAATTAATGATAATTATGCTTCAATGTGCCCTTTGAATCACTTCAAACTAAATTTTCAAACCAAACTTATGCAATTTTTTAAAAAGACTACACACCTTTTTTCGCTTTGTAGGAGCTCGATATTGAATCTGTTGTATCTCTATAATTTTTTATCTTTAATGTCTACAAAAAATTTGTGTGATAGCCCTATGTGTCCTCTTTCCAACCCCACAATTCTGATCAATATTGGATTCTCCAAGAAAGACTTATGTCAAATCTCCCTCAATGACCTGATTATAGATTAGTTTAGTAGAGCTAACTTGTACGAATTGCCATGTATCACCGTTTTGACCTTTGAACCTAAAAACGATACCCAGAAAACTAGAGTCTTCCTAATTTCTGTAACTATTTACGAAATTTCAATATGATGCTGAGAGAAAATGTTATGATGATTTTCCCTAGGTCACCTGTTTGAGATGTAATTCAGAAGCCTCCAAAAACCCTAACTTCCTTGGATCATATCTCTGAAAATATAGTGACACAAGCTATGAAATACGGACTCAAGGTTCATCAAGATTTCAGCTCAAATGGGTTTTGATGTCATATTCTGAAAATTTGTAGAAACATTATAGCAAAAATTCCAAAATTCCCTGTTTGAAGCAGCGAAACCCTAAAATCCAAAGCTCTGATACCAAATGTTATGCAACCAACTCACAAAATAGAAGAAAAGAGAGATCAACGACTTAAAAATCAACCTCTTTGAGGGGGAAACCTCCCTTACATTATACAAATTAAAAATTCTTGGATGATACAATTGAGAAAATCACCTTCATATATATAGGAGTCTAAGAGGTCACAATATAATCAGAGCCGACATAACAATAATAATGCAAGGGCACAAAAATAACAATAATTGGTTTCTATAGGGAATAATAATAACAATATGGGGACAACATGGGAACAACAATAATAATAAGGGCCTATTATGAAAATAATAATAAGGGAATACACTAGTATTATACGAACCTAACAGACTCCATGACAAAGAAGAAATTCATGACATCCAAGGAAGGAGAAATTCAAGTAACTGGTTTTCCTATAATCTTCACATGAGGAGTTGTTATAGGTCCCAAGCTAAGAGGGATCCTGGAAACAAGTTTTCTTGTTTTATAGAAACTTAGAAGCAATATATACTCCCTAATTGAGAGGGAAAGATAGACACATCATTCTTTTCTTCACTGGGAAGAAAGAATGGACGATCAGCTAAACATATGACATCTGATGGTCTTTGAGGATGAGATATGGCATCCAAGATAAGAGTATTTGTAGGGGACCGATATTCTTTAAGGACTGAGAATCCAAGATAAGAATATTCTTGATGGAACACACCTTGAGAACTAGGGTGGGGTTTGTTCCACGAGAGACAATGATGAGAGTGTCTATGAATCATTGGTCTCGCCAGCATTGAGCTCATATCTTTTGGAGAGATAGATTTGTTAGTCAAGGCCTTGCTATGTGACAATGTTGGTCAATATGATGCTATACAAATGGGTTACAAATTAGATTCTTCTTATG
This sequence comes from Pinus taeda, assembly GCA_000404065.3. Lineage (NCBI taxonomy): Eukaryota > Viridiplantae > Streptophyta > Pinopsida > Pinales > Pinaceae > Pinus > Pinus taeda. The sequence continues at coordinate 42,659 of APFE030236957.1, forward strand.
AGAAATTCTTCAGATTGAGAATGCCCAAGTATAATTATGAATAGCTCCCTAGTAAAGAGGGAGTGTTGAAAAGTGTAACTAGGTTTGGTATTCATAATGACATGTAATTGTGATTTTATGTAAAATATGTAAAGAAGAAAAATAAATTTATTGTAATGCTTGCCTCATGGGTTTTATGAGCACTAGATTTTATTTTTAGTTAAGGCTCCCATTGTGAGCCCTTAGGGATTTTGTCATCTAGTTATAAAATTATAAAGAGTCATTGCCATGTATTGAAGGCATGTTACACATTGTAAAATTCAATTTTTTATTTTTTTTTTGTAATTCACCCTCTAAGTCTTTGTCATTAGTCCTCACTCAAGTCGGTCTACAATGAAAGGGATAATAATAGAAATACAATATCGGTCTATTCCAATGATCATGTTGGCCTAAGAATCATGGACAAACCATTATATATAGCAGTTCTTGGTCTCATTTGGAAGAGAACAAATTCGGTCAAGAAAGTCTGAAATAACCAAGTGCAAAAATCATCTTAGAAGGAGCCTTAACATCAATGAAGGAAGAGGAAGGGATATTGAAGATAGTGACATCATTGCGAGACTGGTTTTTGGGCTAGTCTAACTTCACACTTGCAAATATTGTAGATATGAATTTTGAAAAGGAAGGCCAAAGATTGCAGTCATATAAGGGTGATCTAGATTGGGTGAAGAATTCATTGAAGGGAAGCCGAGTAGAAGTGAAAAGAGTATCCCTCTAAAAGCAGACTATTCAGGGATCAAAAGTTGATCTAGGGTTTCTGTTGTGAAGCAAAAAGTTGCATACCTACAAGAAGAGGTTGAAATTCTAAAGGAAGCCGAGAAGAGGAAGGAGAAGAGAAACATTGATGTAAGGGTGAAAAGGAGGGTTGTCGCTTGGCCTTGGAAGGGCTTTAGTGTCAAGGGTCTTTGTCATGGCCTTGGTATTAGTCAATTTAAGTTTCTATAAGAAGAATTTGTTTGGGTTTTCCTCTCAAAGAATGAGAGGTTTTGGCCCTCAATGACAACATATATACTATGTCTCTTATCTCTTTATTTTTCATGCATTGGTAATTGTGTTGATGAAAGGAACACAATAATAACATAAGAAAGAGAAGATCGTAATCAAGAAGTAAAATGCATTCACAAGCAATTATTAAAGAAGACAAATCACCTATCTATTTGTGCCCTAGATTTCTCAACACCAATGTCCTTTTAAAACCCTTTTATCATCCTCTTCAAGGACATTCCCCGTACTTCACATTCAGGCATTTACTCTTTAAAAATAGTGCATTGTAACTTTAGTCAGGTTCATTAAATGTATCATTAATCTTATTGTATTTGCAGTTGTTAGTCAATTTTCACTTTCAGTAGTGAGTGCTTAGGATTGTTCATAGGTGTAACAAAGGTTTTATTGTCTTTTATCCTCATCAAGATTGAAATGTCATGAGCATAGTTTTGTAGCAGACTTTATTACTTACTACTCTTCAATGTGGTTATAAACATGCATCATGCATCTCATGTCAAAAGTAGTCTACTACATATTTAATTATATAGTTTGTTAGAATCACACTTGAGATGATTCCCACTAGTTCATACCTCTACTTCTTTTCCGCTTACCAATTCTCAAAATGCAGCAATACTACAACTTGCAACTCTAATACCACTTGTAAAATTTCTCGGTAACCTTTCATGAAAATGCATAGAGTTAGAAAGTTTTTATACAATTTACCCTTGGGTAACTATCTTATTTTAGATTCTTCATTAACCATTAGATAGAATCTTCATCATTACATAGAGTAACTTTAGTAAAGGAATAGTAAGTTACATAACCATTAACAACCACTATTGTAGTATATTAACATAAACTTTCTGATGTAACCTTGCATCATTTTCATAATTCTTTTAATTAGATTAGCTAATCACATACTTGATATTATAACCATTATCTCATGCAAGGAATCCCCATCATAAAAGTAGCACAACAAACAACCACATCATTAGACACTGATACACCCTAGAAACCTAATAGGGTGAAAACCAATAAACATTTAATTTTATTATTAAATGCTCGTGAGGGTGTTCACCCTTCACTCATTGGCTTACAAGGACTTCATCCCTTAACCATTGTCATAAAATATTACAAGAAAATATCATTTAAATACAACATATCTATCTAAAAGTGATTATAATCATCATGAAATCATTTACCCACAAATATTGAATATTTATATCTTTGTGGCTTGGTTATTCCATCAGCGGACCATCATGAAGCTCACACTCATCTGTATGGGCCATTAGTTCTTTACCTGCCAAAATGTTAAATGTAATCTATCATTTTCACAAGTCACCATCATTCCTTTCCATTGTTGTTGTCAACAAACTTTGATATCATGAGTACATAACATATTAAACAACAAATAATCAATCACTATTAGTTATTCTTGAACATCTATTCATGTTCATACCCAAAATGTAAATAAAATATCATGACATGCTTCTTTTAACTATATTTCATATGCATTAATTATAAGCATATAACCATCAATGCATGTCTATAAATAATACCACATTAACTAACATCTCCCCTCGCATAAACACACATTCTTGTAAGACAAACCACTACAACTGTCCAAACATTCATTTAAGGGGAACTAACACATCGGTTATGATCTTAGTGCATGTGAATTACATAAATTTTATCAAAAAGAACTAGCCCTTCAACTATTATTTTTGGTGCATGCAAATATGTAAAAAAAGCCAACACAATGATTTTTGTTCCTATGCATGCAAATGAATATACTTTCCAAAATGATCATTCCAATGTAAGCTAAGACAACATGTGCTTATTTCTTGCATGTGAATGTATATTCTTTTGAAACAAACGTAACACAAGTATTGCATGCATATACATCTTATTTCAAAAGAAACTAAGATAATAGTTATGATAACATAAAAGTGATCACTTATAATTTTCTAAAGAAATATAGCTCAATAGTTATTCTATCCATGCAAAGAACATATCTCTATAACACAATGACTTTTATTTGTGCATGAAAGAGCTTATCATAATAGTCCTTCTTTAATGTACATGAGACATATTCCCTTCTCTATAATTCTACAATATTAGCTATGATTTTCATGTAAACAAAATATATACTTATTTTTCAAAAGGAAGTTAATTTAACCTTGTTTCTCTATCTTTCTACATACAAGTTTCTCATGCTTCCTTTTCAAGAAATTACCATATATATCCATCTTTTATGTATAAAATCCAGGCAACGATAACAACATTAACTTAACCTTTTATGCACCTAAATCAAGGAATTGACACAATTAAATTAGAAAAATAATTTTCTTTATCTACACGCAAAAACATTTTTCCTATATTACAATGACTAACCTTTTGTGCTTGCAACATGTGTTTTACAATCACCCTTACTTTAATGCATATAATCTTTTCAAGAAACAAACATGTGTTCTTGTTCCTATATGAACAAGATTCATGTATAAAATTCATATGCAATATTTCTGCAGGTAGTCTAACATGGGTAATATGTGTATACATTGAAAACCCTTCCAAGAAAATCAATCTAATTAACTTTAAAGGGATCCTTACGAAATCCCTTTAAAAAAAAAGAAAACATACATCCTATTTTTTGTTACATAAGATGAATATGCAAATTCCTTGTTAAAGGAAATCTAATATAGTAGATATTACTCCGAGGATATGCAGATTATTTCCTAAAAAATATATATTACATTTGAATCTCTAGCATATCCAAATTATGTTAAAGAAATCTAATAGAGTAAATATTACTCTCAAGCATATGCAGATTATTTCCTAAAAAATATATTAGATTTTAATCTCAACATATGCACATTATTTTCTAGAAGAAATATAATATATTGGGTTGCATACAATCTTGCATTGTTTGTTAATTCAACTGCAAAGCAAAAAATAATGCATCTAAAAAAATAGAGCTCTTTTCAACATTCATATATATATTTAGATGTATCATTCCATAGCAAATGTAAGACTATGAAAGAAATATGAAAGTAAGGTAAGAAGGCATATCGGAGATTGTTGTGGTGTATCCCAACTGAGACCATAGAAATAAAGAAAATTGACTATAAAACCATCTTACAAAATCTTGTCGAGAGCCTTTCCACTAAATCTAATGATGCACTTCTATCTCAGTAGATTGGCCCCCACCTTTTTGTATTGCGCCTCTAGGACCACTCAACAATTTCTAGTAACAGTGGCTCCCACATCAATTTCTAGTAACAATGGCTCCCACATCCACCAGTTGCTCAAGGCCACATGAATGTCATCCCTCTCCAAATGGAGGATTATTGACGTATCTGTAGAGCCACCGGGGATTTAACTATGTTGTATATACAACACTCAAATATTAATTATTACAAAAACTCTACCCTAAAAGAGGAAAATAGCCTTGTTGCAACCTATACGCATGAAGGCTATCAACTAGTCTCAAACAGATCAACACTGATGGCATTTCCCTTTCAATAACAATTCCTCCTTTGAATCTCATCATCAGGGGACAAATTTTCTGTTTTCATTAAAGTTTTTTTAAATTAATGTAGTCTTCATTTCATTTGATATAATAATAATAATGGTAAAAATAATGTCATTATATCAATCTTGATCTGAGCTAAGATCTTAGTGGGGAATTGAACCATCCTAACTAGATCTGAGTGAGGAAATGAACCAGTGATTTGATATAAAGAAGTACCTTATGAGAATACTTCATCACCATCTATCCAAAACCTTGTTAACAACTGTTTTAATTTTTAATTAACAAAATAAATTATAATTTTGTTTTACAGTATTCTCGTAATAATTTTGTAAATTTAAAAATACTAAATAAATATAAATGAATATAAATAATTTGCCTAAATAAAAGTTGACACTTATTGTTTCTATTATTAATTACCAACCATGATAAAATTCATCATAATTAAATGTGGTTTACTAATTTACTTTATACCTATTGATTAGAAAATAACATAACTACATTAATAAAATAGTTAATATATGTGATGGATACCATTTTTATATCTTTAATACTTTTATAGTTACAATATGAATAAAACATAAAATGTATCTGTATATCAACTATTTTATTAATATTTTAAATTTAATTTTAAACTAGCATTTTCACCAAATGTTGCAAAGGAAACACCGTAAGGCATAAATTGAAGAACACAAATACAACAAAAGAATACTTTAATAAAGAATAAAAATATATTGAATGCTCAAATCAATGCCCCATTAACTGGAATCACTTAGTAGACATATCTATCAACATTAAGATCATACACAATGATCAAGAAATTTCCCATATACAAACAACACCTTCCACAACAACCTTTTGTCACATCCACATTTTAAAAAATGCCTTGGAACGTGATTGGAATCTCCCATTGCCTTTTTCATTATGTAGATAAATCTTCCATATTGCTATTTTCATCATGAATATTGTTAGCTCATTGTTGTAAAGTGTTAGTGTGTTAAATTCAATCATATAAGTTCAACAAGCCAAAAACATTCCTCAATTAGCATAATATGCATTTTTCTCTCACCATGTATTTTCAGTCAAAGAGCACAAGTAACAGATTAACATGTATTTTCCCTTCATTATTTTCATCACAGAGCCAAGAAATCTATGCCTTATCTATAAAGTAACAAAAACAGTTTGGAATAAGTTTCATATTTCAAGCTAGTGTCTAACCTATAAAGTAACAACAACTTTTTGAAATAAATTTAATATTTTAAGCAATTGACTAACCTAATTTAATAATTGAAAAATTTTCAAAGATGAATTATACTCCATAATAAGAGAGCCAACATTGGAGCCCATACTTTCACTAAAACCAAAAGAAACACAACCACTTGTTAACAATTCAAGTAATAATAATAAAACAAAAATAATAAACATTAAAGTATAAATCACTTGATACTTCTCGTCTAACTCTTTGGTTTTGCTTTAAGTATCTTTTCCTAAGGTATAACCTTTTGATAGCATTGTTGTAACCAAGTAATAATAATAAAACAAAAATAATAAACATTAAAGTATAAAATGGTATTTTTGAAGCAGTGTCCATCACTTGATACTTCTCGTCTAACTCTTTGGCTTTGCTTTAAGTATCTTTTCCTAAGGTATAACCTTTTGATAACATTGTTGTAACCACTTACATTGCCTAGTCAGTAAAATGGAACAAAGAATCTCAAATTGTCCAATAACAACAATGTTAATATCCTCAGAATATCATAGGCTAATTGAGAAAATCTTTTTTTAGTCTAAGAAGTATGAATTTCTAAATTTTGATGTAACATCTAAATTTTACTTTTCTCCATTGGTAAGGTAGGTGGCCTTTTTAAGCTACTTATATTCTACAAAACTACAGGAATAAGTAGAATTTAAAGGGTAGGTTCTTCCTTATTTGCAAATAGTTATTTACAAACAGTTTGTAAAGGAAGATTATATTTAAGACTTTTTCTTACAAAACAATCAAAATAAATGAAATTTGTTTTTCATTATTTTCCTTTCCTTTCACAACTAAAATCTTATTCTAGGTTACTATCAATATCCTTTACCAAAATGGCCTTTGCGGTAATCTACATGATCCAATCTTGATCTTCAAACTATACAAGAGGGAAAAGGTATTGTAGTTTACCCATGAATGGTACTCGTTTATCAAAGACCTCAAAACAAAATTGAAAGTTCAGATATTTAAACACATATATAGAGACCATAAAATCGATTTGATACAAGAACGACTATGGCAGGGTAAGCAAGGTCTAGATCTAAGTGCAGTATTAATGCTATTTTGAGGAAATAGATTTCTTCTTAAATTTATTTGAACATTGTCCCTCGACATATAAAAATAAATATAAAATATAAAAGAGTAAAAATAAGTAAATGAAAATACTCCTAATGCGTTTCCCTCTTCATGAAATTTTATCATTTGCTTTTCCCATTGATTAACTGCCTCCTTTGATCCTCCCCATGGCACTATATACACCTCCTGATTTAGGATTGTTGCTCCCTAGTTCAAAAACGCCAAAAACATCATAAACCTACAATTTTTTTTCACTTTTTGTATTTTTACCAAAAAACCAAAACTATATTCAGAATTCTATGTCATTTTGAATGTGACTATCAGTAAAGTTACATCTTAAATTCCATATCTTTATAGCAAATTCAAATCCCAACGAAAATCCACTTGTAACAAAATCATAGCAGGGAATTTACCCTTTAAACCTTACAATTGCAAATAGTGATAAACTAAGAAAATCATACTTACACTAAGAAGGATAGCAACTTCTACATCATAGGGCTCCTTGATAGTCACTAAAGCAACTTGTGTCCACTGCCCCGTCCTATCACCACCCAAAAAATATAATCAGGCACTATTTTTGGCCGGTTAAGGTTTGCTGTTACACAGACCTTAAGTATGTATATGAATGCAAATCCTTTAGTGTTATCTAGTTTTATCAGGAAAAATGTACACCAGGGCTACTGCCTGGCTTGATATTTCCCGAGTCATTGATGTCAAGTCTTACTACATCCAACAAGTTTTCCATGAATCACTTCTCTAATTTTGATAACACAAAAATAATATTGTGACTGTGCTCTATTTCTCAACCAATTCTTAATAGAACACTTCTCTGCAACTCTGATAAAACACAAGTTGACAACTATTATGCTCAATAGATATTGCAACACAAAATGATATTGTGATTGCACTCTATTTCTCAACATATTCTTAATAGAACACTTCTCTGCAACTCTGATAATACACAAGTTGACAACTATTATGCTCAATAGATATTGCAGAAATTGGAAATCAACACTTTTACATAAAACTCAGTCAAGAAATCCAACACCCACCTCTCTAATTTTACGTTCTTTACTGTGCCATAGTATGATAAAAATTGCTTAATGTCCTTAACTATTGCTTTGGTAGACAAATTACAGACCCGGATTGTGTAACCATCTATAATGGCCATTGACAACACTTGGAAGTATCTGTTATGCTATGATTCACAATCTTCTTCTCAAAATTTTAAGTGAATAGCAAACACACGGATATGATATATATATTGTGACACTAAATAGTGACCAAAGGAAGATTGATTAAATTAACATTAGTTGTTTTATTCGTTATCAAAAGTTTTGATTCAATGCAATATTGGGCCTCCAAATATTTTTTTTCTTCACTCTGAAGTGTATCCATCGATCACTGTGTGACCTTTGCAGATGTGTTGTTGAATGTCATCATTCAAAATGAAAAGTGCAAAGCATCATAGCATCATAGTGAGCTACTTTTTTTGCAGCGTCTGATAGGGAAATGGATAAATATTATTTATATTGGTTGTCAGTAAGAGGGAAATTATGAAATTGTGTGTTTAGAATATGGTTGTGTTTTGATAGATGAATCCATAGAGGCGATATTTGCACCGTAACGATGTTTTATTTTCCCTGTTTTTAAATTTCATTTCCATAACATATATTTGAAACCAATTTATCTAATAAATTTTATTTACACCACGTAAATAATTTAAAGAGAATCCTTATTCTATGTGATCTTGCCATTTGAACCATCCTTATTTATGTACTTTGAAAATCATTTTACAGGGAATGAGGTTGAATTAGCATGTTTGGTTAATGGAGATGATGAGGTTGAAGCAGATTTTGTGAGGGATAAACATGAATTAACAATGGGGAAGAAAGGATTAAAAGAGATCTTGTTGGGGACGAGCTTGAATCACCTTGTTTGGTTAATGGGGAAGAAAGTATTGAAAGAGATCTTATGGAGGACAAGCGTGAATCCCCGAGTTTGGTTAACAGGAAAGAAAGTATTGAAAGGGATTTTGTGGGGGACAATCTTGAATCACCCTGTTCCATTAATAGAGAAGCAATGGAGGTGAAAGGAATTTTGTGGGAAGCAATGAATTGGAGCAGAGATCACCTCTGGTCGCGGAGGTTCAGGATATCAATTCACTAGAGGTAATGACTGGGAATGATGAGAAGTATGTGCAGAGTTCGCCAAGTGGAGATTTTGTAGAGAACAATGAACTGGAGCAGGGATCACAGTTGGTTGCTGAACCCAGAGAGATCAATTCAAATGGATAGAATCTAGCCTGTGATTCTGAGTTCCAGTGTTTAGTTGATAAAAACCATGAGTTTGAATCTGAGAGAATTTCAATGGAGCAACAACAGCTGGAATTGCGAGCGTTAGATGGTAAACTTGAAGAAATAGAGTCTGTGGTGAGTGAGGACAACAAGCCAGAGTAGAATAGTGAATATAGATGCGAGAACTTGGAAAATGAGGAAGATGCATGTGGCCATATAATAGATGAGGATAAGCAATAAGAACTTGCAAACGAGGGGCAGAATGATGAGATTGAAATGGACTATTTTCCAAATGGGCACAGTGAGCTGGAACCTCGTTTTCATTTAAATGATGACAATGAGCTTGAATCAGGGTGTTTTGATAATGAGGATAATGGTATTCTCACTGAATACATGGATGGACAACAGGTTGACGAGGTGCATCATGGGAAAGATGAAATATCTGATCCAGAGTCAAGTGATTGCAATGTGTCCAAAATTGGTGGGTCTTCTGACGTGGTAGATAAAAATTCTAGAGGATACAATCACATAGTGCAACCAGACATGCAAGAGGGTGTTGTTGTTAGTGCCTCTGGTTTGGTATCTACAGGTGTTCTTGCTGGTTCAAATGGTTTATTTACTCCTGTTTCATAGAATGAGCAAAAGCTTGAAGCAAAGGTCACTAAGAAAAAGCTCCCGTGCTTAGTGAAAATACCAAGGCACTTGGACAACAAAAGTAGAACTCAAATTCAATTTGCGCAGCTACATTTGGATGAGAAAACCTGAATTAAGGACTTCATGAAAGCAGCCATACAAATGAAGCGGGTAACATGCTTATATATCTTCGCAACTCTTTTAATTGAATATTCTATGTTGTTTTGAGCATCTAGTACATCTGCTTTAGTCTTTTGAAATTTGGTTCTTCTTCTTACTCTGCTATATTTCATATGGGCTTTTGTATAGTTCAACAAAGAACAAATGATAGAGAGGTTGAGAGCTGCAAGGCGGGAAGAGAGGGCATTTCGTGAGGCAATGAAGTCCAAACGACAAGAGATGGAAGCAATGCAGTTGACCTTGAACAGAGTAGAAAATGCAATGTCTGTAGAAGAATTTCATGAAGAGGTATACTCATATCGCAAGGATTGCATTTAAATCATATGTGTTACTAAATTATTGGTTGTTCATAATGAACTTGTTAATTTTTGTAAATAGATATACCAGATGCAATATAGAATTGAACACGAGAGAATGCCTTTATGGGAAGAAAAACATTTGTTGCATGAGATGAAAGTGTTGAAGCTTAATTAGGATCAACTATGTGCAATTACAAGATCTCATTCTGAGCTTCAAGAGGCATTTGATCACATTGATAAAATTCAAGAACATAGTAAGGTAATTCATTGAAGATTAATCACCTTTGGTTTCTTAAATTCTTAAAGTCCCTATAACTTGTTTTCTATCTTTTTGCAGCTTCTGGGTCAGGAATTGGATACCCTGAAAAAGTAGACTTTTCAAGGAGAAAAGAATGTGCAGGCCATTGAGAAAGAATTTGGTGCCTTGAACTCTGATTTGAGGAAATTGCAAGATGAATGGAATGATGCAAATTATGTTCAGCAAGAAGCCTATGAAGCATTGAAGGCTCTAAAAAAATAGGCGTATGAGTAGGTAAGGAAATCACACTCTTTTACATTAGCTGATTAAACTTTGTAAGATAGTGTTAATTACTGCCAGACTTTTTTTCTACTCATTTTTATTGTTGTGCAAAAACCAAATCAGATCAGAACAAAATTCCTCATTTGTATATTCTTTCTTTTGGTTATAATGGAAAATTATGTCCACGCTATATCGAAATGTATGAATTTTGAAAGTCCTATTCTGGTGTTCTTTTACCTATTGAAATCAAGTTATATATTCAATGTATTTCTGCCAGTTCTGACCAACCGATATCAAGATTTGAAACTGCTAGGAATCTTGATGACAGGTGTAGGCTTTGAAGAATTAATGGTGATGGCTATTCTAATGGCCTCCAATAATCTTTGAACAAATGACATAGTTTTTGCAGATTTTGTGAGGGATAAACATGAATTAACAATGGGGAAGAAAGGATTGAAAGAGATCTTGTTGGGGACGAGCTTGAATCACCTTGTTTGGTTAATGGGGAAGAAAGTATTGAAAGAGATCTTATGGAGGACAAGCTTGAATCCCTGAGTTTGGTTAACAGGAAAGAAAGTATTGAAAGGGATCTTGTGGGGGACAATCTTGAATCACCCTGTTCCATTAATAGAGAAGCAATGGAGGTGAAAGGAATTTTGTGGGAAGTAATGAATTGGAGCAGAGATCACCTCTGGTTGCGGAGGTTCAGGATATCAACTCACCAGAGGTAATGTCTGGGAATGATCAGAAGTATGTGCAGTGTTTTCCGAGTGGAGATTTTGTGGAGAACAATGAACTGGAGCAGGGATCACAGTTGGTTGCTGAGCCCAAAGAGATCAATTCAAATGGATAGAATCTAGCCTGTGATTCTAAGTTCCAGTGTTTAGTTGATAAAAACCATGAGTTTGAATCTGAGAGCATTTCAATGGAGCAACAACAACTGGAATTGCCAACATTAGATGGTAAACTTGAAGAAATAGAGTCTGTGGTGAGTGAGGACAACAAGCCAGAGCAGAATAGTGAATCTAGATGCCAAAACTTGGAAAATGAGAACGATGCATGTGGCCATATAATAGATGAGGAGAAGCAATAAGAACCTGCAAACGAGGGGCGGAATAATGAGATTGAAATGGACTATTTGCCAAATGGGGACAATGAGCTAGAACCTCGTTTTCATTTAAATGATGACAATGAGCTTGAATCAGGGTGTTTTGATAATGAGGATAATGGTATTCTCACTGAATACATGTATGGACAACAGGTTGATGAGGTGCATCATGGGAAAGATGAAATATCTGATCCAGAGTCAAGCGATTGCAATGTGTCCAAAATTGGTGGGTCTTCTGACGTGGTAGATAAAAATTCTGGAGGATACAATCACATAGTGCAACCAAACATGCAAGAGGGTGTTGCTGTTAGTGCCTCTGATTTGGTATCTACAGGTGTTCTTGCTGGTTCAAATGGTCTATTTACTCCTGTTTCATAGAATGAGCAAAAGCTTGAAGCAAAGGTCACTAAGAAAAAGCTCCCGTGCTTAGTGAAAATACCAAGGCACTTGGACAACAAAAGTAGAACTCAAATTCAACTTGCGCAGCTACATTTGGATGAGAAAACCTGAATCAGGGACTTCATCAAAGCAGCCATACAAATGAAGCGGGTAACATGCTTATATATCTTTGCAACTCTTTTAATTGAATATTCTATGCTGTTTTGAGCATCTAGTACATCTTCTTTAGTCTTTTGAAAATTGGTTCTTCTTCCTACTCTGCTATATTTCATATGGGCTTTTGTGTAGTCCAACAAAGAACAAATGATAGAGAGGTTGAGAGCTGCAAGGCAGGAAGAGAGGGCATTTCGTGAGGCAATCAAGTCCAAACGACAAGAGATGGAAGCAGTGCAGTTGACCTTGAACAGAGTAAAAAATGCAACGTCTGTAGAAGAATTTCATGAAGAGGTATACTCATATCGCAAGGATTGCATTTAAATCATATGTGTTACTAAATTATTGGTTGTTCATAATGAACTTGTTAATTTTTGTAAATAGATATACCAGATGCAATATAGAATTGAACACGAGAGCATGCCTTTATGGGAAGAAAAACATTTGCTGCATGAGATGAAAGTGTTGAAGCTTAATCAAGATCAACTATGTGGAATTACAAGATCTCATTCTGAGCTTCAAGAGGCATTTGATCACATTGATAAAATTCAAGAACATAGTAAGGTAATTCATTGAAGATTAATCACCTTTGGTTTCTTAAATTCTTAAAGTCCCTATAACTTGTTTTCTATCTTTGTGCAGCTTCTGGGTCAGGAATTGGATACCCTAAAAAAGTAGACTTTTCAAGGAGAAAATAATGTGCAGGCCATTGAGAAAGAATTTGGTGCCTTGAACTCTGATTTGAGGCAATTGCAAGATGAATGGAATGATGCAAATTCTGTTCAGCAAGAAGCCTATGAAGCATTGAAGGCTCTAAAAAAATAGGCGTATGAGTAGGTAAGGAAATCACACTCTTTTACATTAGCTGATTAAACTTTGTAACATAGTGTTAACTACTACCAGACTTTTTTTTCTACTCATTTTTATTGTTGTGCAAAAAACAAATCAGATCAGAACAAAATTCCTCATTTGTATATTCTTTCTTTTGGTTATAATGGAAAATTATGTCCACGCTATATCAAAATGTATGAATTTTGAAAGTCCTATTCTGGTGTTCTTTTACCTATTGAAATCAAGTTATATATTCAATGTATTTCTGCCAGTTCTGACCAACCGATATCAAGATTTGAAACTGCTAGGAATCTTGATGTCAGGTGTAGGCTTTTGAAGAATTAATGGTGACGGCTATTCTAATGGCCTCTGATAATCTTTGAACAGTTGACATAGTTTTTGCTATTCTTGAAGTATTTAACAAATATCTCCATGTTTAGAGGTAATTAGGTTTGGTTGGGCAACCATTTATATAGGGAAATGGCTCAAGCTACCTCACATGAGCATGGCATATGTAGCAAAGGGCATTGCAACAATTTTGTTTTCATTCAAATTGTCTTTTATGATAGGCTCCATCATTTATCATATAATACATTGTGCACTTTTATCATATAATACACTGGTTTATGTGCAAAATAAGAGTTGGAGAGTTTCTAGTCCTGAACATTGAAAACATGGCAGCCACTTATATCAAGGTGATTGGTAATATCTTGAGGTGCCAATTTACTGTAAGGTTAACAGGTAGCTTGGTCATCTAGTACTGGCATCCTCATTTATTTCTTTTTGGCAGTTAATAATTTAATGGCCTTTCAGTTTATGGTCATCCCCAAAACCACTAGATTCAAAGAGCAGATTGAGCCATTGGAAGTTGTACTTCATCTCTCTGCATAATCCTTACAAACACCCCTTCTGATTAAAGGCGGGTTGATAGACACCTAATCCTTAAGAATTTGGTAATTTGTAAATATTTAAAAGAGGGGAAATCTGAACAGTTAGAACAGGAAGAGACATAGCACCTTGGAAGACAAAACCAAAGGTCATGAAATCTTGTATATATGAATGTTTGAGTAATGGAAAATCAATGTAACTTGGGGTTAATTTCTCTGTCCAATAGTTACAATAGAATTCTAACACTAATGTGTGATTTGTAATTAAATAAATGTATATATGATTGGGGAAAATAAGAAATTCAAATAGTTCCTATATGAAATAGGAAAATCACATTCCATTATAATCTGGCAAGAAAAAGAAAAGGCTATACAATTTCAGGTAAGTGACATGAGTGGGTGACACAACTATAGTATCTAAGGCTTAAGCAGATCTACCATTTCCAATTTCCACTCTTTGAGGAAGTTGCTTGTTCTTCTTCTTCTTTCTTCACTGATTCTTCTTTTTGGCATGACATTTGCATAAACTGTTTCACCAAAACATTACGAATAGGAAAGCCATGAGATTGCAGTCAAACTTTATCAAATAGTAAAATTCCAACATAGTACAGTAACATCTCCTTCACAATCAACACCATAAGGCGGAAGACAGAAGTTTGTCATAATGGGAAACACACTTCCACACTTTAGGATCCTTCCCGGTTAGTCTCTGAAAGTGGGAAAAATACATCCACACTTTAGAATCCTTCCCAATTCTCTGAAAGTGGTCCCCAGATGTATGGACAATGTGTAAACATAGCATGATTCAAAAACATTGAAAATATGTCAAACGGTCCATGTTTACCTGTCTCATGGTCTATACATACAAAAAAGTCAAAGCAATTAAAAGTTCAAGAAGCAATCTGCCTCCACTAGAAAAAATAGTTACAAGGAAAAAAAAGCCCTGTGATGCTGCGTTGTTACACTTTCACGAAGTCAAAGCAATTAAAAAATCAAGAAAAACCCTCTGTGTTCCTACATTGCTACACCATCATATACAGGAAAAAAGAAATAATGTTCCAATGACATGGGTTACTTGTCAAACACTTCCTTGGTTTGGTGTTTTGGTTAAGGATCCATATCCATGGGTAAAAAGTTCTGAGTTCCAATCCCCTCAGTGGTGCTGCATCATTACATCTACATGTACAGGGAAAAAAGAAAATGGGGTTCTAGTGATGTCAAAGACCTTAGTTTGATGTTATGGATCCATATACACAGGTAAAAGGTTCTGAATTCATGAGTAATATAAGCTAATCTAATCAGTAGAAAGAGGATTGAAAAATAAGAGATATCCAAAGGTAAAAGGTTCTGAATTCAGAAGTAATATAGGCCAATCCAAACAGTAGGAAAAGGATTGAGAAAAAAGGGATTGATCTAGTAGCCTGAAAAGACTTCGCATAATAGTTGTTATTTGACGCAATCTCAACCCTCTCCTTATACAACCCCCACATCTGAATAGAGGATTACAACCAGAGTGCGATTGTTCAACACCTGGACATCAATGTGTCAACTACAAAAGGAATGTTTCGGAGTGAGTGATCAAGAGGTAAAGGAAATAGTCTATGTGAAAACACCTTTACTACACTAACATTCTAGACATTTTGTTGAAAAATTGCAATTTTTGTAATAAACACTTAGCCATTAACACAGTAGAACTGCTTCTGAAGTAGTGGATGAGAAAACACCTTTACTACACTAACATTCTTGACATTTTGTTGGAAAATTGCAATGTTTGTAATAAACACTTTGTCATTAACGCATTAGAATCGCTGAGAATTCCAACACTATAAAACTATTGTGTATTATTCTCGGCTCTTCAATGCTAACAAGATTCACAGGTAATGTGGTTACCTGACAAATTAGACAAAAACTTATTGCACAGTCTGAAAAAAAAAAAACAGTACATATAAACTATGAAAATGTACATTCTTAAATCTTCTTGAATCCTTACATTATCATTTGTATGATTTATAGTCAGTGAATGCTCACAACTCACCAGCTGCTGGTAAGTGGGAATCTGTAAAGCATTAACCACATTCTGAAATCTTTTTAATATTATCATTTGAATCATATCTGATGAATGCTTCTTACCACTTTATCAAGGTTCTACATGGATTAATTTCGATAAAGAGTTGGTTGCACCGATTTTGAATGGCACCAGCAGGATCCTTTTCCACGAGATGTATCCTCAAAATTTCGATTAATTTGATCTTTCACACAAAAGGTATGAATAAAATAGCGTGTTCTAGGAAACATCCGACAAAATAGTTCACCTGAAGGTGCTTGGCTCTACCGTAAGGGGTGTCTCCAATTAGGACCTTGTACAAAGCATGAAAAGGATGAGTTTTCTCTTGTGTTTTCAGGAAGATGATTGGCTATGCATCTCCACCGCCATATGAGACGCTAGAGCTAGCAAAGATGGTTATGAGAACATGCTCTTTCATGTTGAAGGGGCTTGGATTCACACTCCACTCCCATCCAAAATAGGGTACTCGCAATTTCTTAGTTGGGAGAGTGGCTGCCATGAATTTCCCAATGGGCAACACCAAAATCTGGGCTAAAATGCCAGATATGGTGAGGGGCTGGGTTCTGTAGGAGAAGAATGTGTTCACAAACATGAGCAAAACACATGACACACATCCCAGAACCCACACACAGAATGTAGAGATGGGGAGAGATGGATCATTTGTCAAAGGCACCACCAATGCCACCTCTTCAATCAGCCACAAATTCAGCAACGATTAGACCAGTGCGCAAACCGTTTCAGTAACCATTCAAATCTAATGGCCGAAACATTTTCAATCATCTAACATATAATCCTATGGCGTATAAAGATGACAAGTGGGCACAGAGGGGAGTTGACTTCAGAGGGAAATGCCTTACGACATAATTAGATAAATGGGAAATTTAAGGCTTTTCAAAAGATAAGTAAATCAATGAATGGAAAATCCCTCCATGGCGTTGAATAACTACCATTTTTAATTTTCTAGCGATCAATCATAACACGCTAACTATTCATTATCAATGTTGGAATTTGCTTTCCAATTTATTTGTTAAAGTATTATTTTTTATCTTTAAAACTTTTTATTATCAATGTTGGAATTTGTCTTCTAATTTATTTGTTAAATTATTATTTTTTATTTTAAAATATTTTAAATTGATATGTTATTAAAATTTTTCGAATTATTGTAAATTTAGTATTTTTGTTTATAATTATAAATTATTAATTATTTTAAAAAATGCATATAAAATTGAATTTAAATAATACCACTATAATAACAGTTAATATTATTTATTTTATTGTTTAGGTAAGTAAATTTGATAATATTTTCTTCACATGATTTGGTATTTTAAATTTTTAGAGTAAAAATGAAAAAAATTTCATTGTTTAATGTAAAGCATAGGAAAATGAATTATGTATTATTGTTTTTATTATGTTTACAGGAATTGATAATTAGGCTAGTCTCTTATTTGCATGATACAAGCCAATTCAATTTCAATAGCTAGCATTGTAATTTTTGTTGAACCATACTTCTTAGTCATGTTCTTATCAATAAACTATGAAGAATTTGAACACAAAACATTTTACTCACATTACTTTATGTTTTCCCAATTAACTCTCCTAATAATAAAAAATATATTTAAATACTTACCCTATATTTCTCAAAATAAAAATAAAAATTCATTGTATTAAATGTTTTGACTAGAAAAACTAAAACCATCCTAATATGCATTTACATAATATGATGGACATAACACATAGTTATGGAATAATATAATACTACTCTA
>APFE030236958.1:0-10004 GCA_000404065.3 Pinus taeda
AAAAACCTATTTATATGAAATATCTTATAGGAACCAACCTAGTATTACATAAATGTGTAGGCACCAACCTACAGGAGACACCAATCCCATATTTTGCTTTATAGGAACCAACCTATAGGATAAATCAATCCTCTCTATTTTTTTCTAGGAACTAACCTATAAGAGACACCAATCGCATATGTTTCTTTTTAGGAACTAACCTATATGAGACATCAATCCCAACTATTAGAAATATTCTTAAGTGCCAACTTACTTCAATACATCTACTTGATTCTTCACAATTTCTGTTAGTTGCTTCAACTTTCATCAAGTATTCTTTATACTTTTTCATTCACCGGGTATGATTACTTGTTTCTTCCTTCATAAGGTCTACATACTACTTCTTCCTTCAAGTCTACTTCTCCCAAAACTTGTTTATTTGTGTGTCTTCCTAAGAAATAACTTGCACAAGATGCCATGTATCAAATTTTGAAATACGATTCTAAATTTATACCACTGGTAGCTAGATCTATCTTCCCTACCTTATCCAAATTTCATAGTAGGAAACATATTTGAAACAAAGTTATAGAAAAAATTCCAAACTGGTATATTTAAGGCTTGTTTCAAGAGCATTCATGAACAGTGATTTCCTCATATCATATGTCCAAAATTATGGAGAAACGTGGTCTAAATTTGTACCACAAGTATTGTTACAGATCCATTTGGGCACATCACTCCCATCATTTTAACCAGTAATTTTGGGTCTCATCAAACCCTAATTCAGCTGCTACATGCCCTAGACAAGTCAACACTTTCAATGCCTCCTTCCCTGAGAGTTTCATGGCCTGAAGTGCTCCAGAAATGTCTCCTTGAGGGACCAATGCAACCTTGGTCAATGGTAAGTGCACTTCAAGGTAGGTAGGCCCATGTCAGGGTGCTTTCTAGAGCAGTTAGGCCCACTTTGACCTGTGTTGGGTGAGATTGAGTGAAATCATCATAGGGTTCTAGGAATATTCTTATCTTCTGAAGCCATCCAGAAGATTCCCATACTTATCATCTCCTATGAGATCAAATTTGGACAGGGAATGAGTTAAGTAAGCTCCTATACTCTCATCCCTTCCTGCATGGAAACTAACTCTAAGTTTGGAAGGCCATTCAGTACCCTCATTTATGACCAAACTACCATCATTTTCCTATAAATTGAGCACTCATTGAAGTGATTAGGGGCTGGACTTTGAGAATTTGTAAGGAGATACTATTGGTGTGAGGTTTGATATTGTAAGCAAGTATTGTTATGCTGCCAAAGTGTTGTGCTTTTGAGGTGATGTTGGTTGGAACCCAAGATGGAAGAGTGACAATGGATCAGACTTCATGGTTGTAATTCTTCCTTCTTCTTAATAAAGTTGTATAAACATTTTTGCACGTTATTTTCTTTGTGTATGATGATTATATGTGTAAATTATTTCGATTCCATTTCCTTATAGTAGATAGATCTGTTTCTTTGATTGGTTTTTGTTCTCTGTTTATGATTGCAGGTACTTGTTGAGTGGATTAAGTTCGAGAAGGAAAGATGGGAGCCAAACAAAGGAGACAAAGGGAAGTGAAAGATAACAAGTATTTCCCTTGTCTTATTTATCTTCTATAGTAAAGGTTAAGTGCTTTAAATATGTTGTTCTAGTTGTAGCTATTCATTAGGAAAATTGTGTTTATCTGTAGATGCAAAATTCCACATAACAAATTGGCAACCATACTGGGAAAAAATAATCATTATGGGTAGTTTACCTTCATCCTAGTACACCCTAGTAGACTTTACTTTCTTCCATTGATCTTGTTTCAGCCTTTTTGAAGTGTGTTTTGGTAAAGGTTTGTGCTTGAAAGCCCCTAGAATGGCCTCTCTAGCACCAACGCAGGCTTGGTCAGGACACGGAGTGTTACAGAGCACGCTTGGCTCGAAGACAGTGCTCTGAAGCGCAATGTCTCCCATTCAAGGCTACGTTGATTCTCCTTAGGTAAAAAATCTCTCCTTTGCCTTGATTTTTCCCAAATTTCCTTTTGTTTTTGCTTGCTGAAAGATCAATGATTGTTGTACTTCTGAAATCAATTTGTGTTTCCTCTCCTAGCCCTACTTTGGCCTTGATTGTTTAGTGTTTATTAAATTATTCCTTTATCACTATCCATTCATTGTTAGAGTTAGTTTATAGTCAATTAATCTTTGTTCAAAAGAAAGTGTTGTAAAAGTCTTCATTTCTTTCGAAAAGGAACTCTAATCAAGTCAATGTTCTTGCAAAACGATTGATTGATTGTATTTGCATTAGCTTCCTTTTATTCATTTCAACATTAAGGGAATTGGAAAGAAAAGATTGCATTGTGCATACTGTAGTTTGTGATTGCTTGAAAGTAATAGCTATGGAAATTTCATTAGGTGCGCTCTTCGCTCTTTGTCAAAGATCTGATTTCTCTATCCCTTACTAGCTACGGTTTTCATTGTTAATTGAATGAAAGAATGTTTCTCATGTTAGTTTCATTCTAGGAATTGCAAACATACATCACGTGATGAACCTTGAAAGGAAAATTCTTAAGAAGATCAACTTAAAAGTTATCTCAATTAACCTAATGGAGCTTTGTAACTTAATGCATAACATTTAGAGGTCGAGGCTAGAGATGTGTTCCGATGTCATTAAACATAGTAGCTGTCACTAAATTGTCTGTGATACATTCCTATTGTGATACCTCATTCCATGTATGTAACTATATCATAGATTATCTATGTACCTTCATGTATATAAGGCGGTGTTACAATACGTAAACTATAAAGGAATGCTCTCACTGTGCAGTTTCACATTAGACAACGCTAACACAGATTGGACCTCCATGTACTTTCAGGTATATATGGGAGGACTACATTAGGTTTCTATCCATCCTTAGGTAAATGAGTCAGCTGCCTTGTACACTGTGATACACCGAACACAACATTCAGGGAGATTTCCTACCCATACTTCTCGATTCGTCAGGAGGTATTCTGCAGTTCACAGTTGCTAGGTAATCATTTTTCCTAAATTATCCCTCTTTTGTTTTGTTATGTTATTTTGATTAAAATAAAATTAATTGACCGCAATTAACATCCTCCATGCTCACTCCTTACTTGATCTTAGGTTGGGACATAAGGAAACAACTCTGGAGTCCATCGATCAAGAAATTCCTTTCGATAGGAATCCTAGTCCTTTTCCTCCTTTCAAAAATATTGGTGCTCCTTATATGGCTACATTGTCCCTTATGGGATTTACCATTGGCTTTCCAGTATGGTTGTTTCCAACCTCCTTGGTTCAAAATGTCATGATTTCTCTTTAATCAAGTACTCCAACTAGAAAAAATCAACCTCCAGTTGATCCTAAAGTTGACCGTTTGCATTCTTCCTCGATTTTTTCTTCCTCCCCTTATTTCTCTTTGCCTGGTGAAAGTGTTGATACTAGTAACTAGATGGCTAACAAGAAGAAGAAAGGGAAGAAGAAGAAGAAGAAGAAAATTCAGCAGGGAGGCAACCAAGAAAACATTGCTTTGAATGCAACTTTTGATGAGAAATTGTCCGAGAAGCCTCACAAAGTTTGATATCCATGCAAATTTTGTATGGGAGACCATATTCTTTGAAATTGTCCTGATATTCCTCAGATCTTAGAAGAATGGTCTTCTCGTTCACATCGTCCTTTGTCATCAACTTCTGGAGATCATGTTGGTGATACACCATCAAATAGTCGTAGTAAAGTTCATGGAAAGAAGGGTAAAGTTAAGTTTCCCTATAGGTTGTGTGAAGGGAATCACCCTATTCACCTTTGGCCCTATCTGGAAGAAGCCAAAAAAGTGTTGGGTAATCATCTTGCTTCACCGCAATGACTTCCATCTGGTTACAAGAGACTCTCCCTTAATCCTTCACTAGTTGATAAAGTGACTGACCCAAATCAACCATCGGTCAAACCCACTCTCTTTGAATGTGAATCCCATGAGTATATACCTGACCAATCACAGATCGAGGAAACAATTGACCCGATTTCATCTTTAGTTAATCATACCTTTCCTGTAGAGAGTGAGTATGATACCACTCAGGTTCTTTTCAATTCTTCAGATTCCAATGATCTTGAAGGCAACCCTCCTATTCCATCAGGATAGGAGGAAAATCATCTTGTTCTCGTAACTCAAGGGGGTAATTATCCTATTCTTACAGTACCCCCTCCAAGTAGTCTAGTCACTTCCTTTGACTGGAATCGATTGGTAAGATGTCGTCTTCCTTCTTATGTGCCTTTCTAGATCATAGTATAGGTTTGTAATATGATTGTCCCTGGCACTATTATAGATGAAGGTGCATCAGTGAGTATCCTTTCCTCCACTTCTTGGCAAGCACTCGGTTCACCGCCACTTGTGCTTGTTATCCAGAATATATTGGCTTTTAACAGAGGAACCAATCAATCATTAGGGATCCTTCCTCAGTTTCCTATTACTTTGGGAGGAAAAATTGTTTATATCAATGTGATGGTAGTCCCAAGCCCTTTATATTACAATTTACTTCTTCAGCGTGACTATGTTTATGATATGGGAGCTATTGTTTCGACACTTTTTCGAGTGTTGTGTTTCCCGCATGAAAGCAGAATTGTCACCGTTGACCAGCTTTCATTTCCTGGTCCAAATATGGCTTCCAGTCAACCATATTACCTAAATGGTCCCTTTATCCCAATGCTATCTTCCTTGCCATGGGTAAATTATGTGGCAACCCATTCCATGCCTACATCATTTCATGATCAATTCTGTGATGTTCTACATTATGTACTGGGGGCATTTGAACCAGATATCTCTAATGGATTCCTTGCTATAGATCCCTTCCAAAGCATTGTTCTCCCATATAATGAAAACCTCTTGGAAGTCATGACCTCCTATGGGTCATGAACAAGGAACATGAGCATAGTTCTTTGTCTTGTGTCAAGATCGTTAAAAAATGAAACAAGGGTCATGAGGATAGTTACTAGTCTTGTGTCAACCTCGTTAAAGAATGAAACACGTAATATGAGGAGAATTTCTTGTCTTGTGTCAACCTCATTAAAAAAATGAAACAAGGAATATGAGGATAGTTCTTGGTCTCATGTCAACCTTGATAAAAGATGAAACAAGGAACATGAGCATAGTTCCCTGTCTTGTGTCAAGCTCATTAAAAAATGAAACAAGGAATATGAGGATAGTTCTGTCTCTTGTGTCAACCTCATTAAAAAATGAAACAAGGAATATGAGCATAATTCCTTGTTTTGTGTCAAGATCGTTAAAAAATGAAACAAGGAATTTAAGCATAGTTCCTTGTCTTGTGTCAAGTTCATTAAAAAAAGAAACAAGGAATATGAGCATAGTTCCTTGTCTTGTGTCAAGCTTGTTAAAAAATGAAATAAGGAATCTGAGCATAGTTCCTTGTCTTGTGTGAAGCTCATTAAAAAATGAAATAAGGTTCCCTAGAGAAAAGTTCCAATTTGAGTCTAATTAGATCTCGTAAAATCCCAATTGAGTCGTTCACTTGATCTCGTAAACGAACCTTCATTCCATCCACCTGATAGCCATGAGTAGTCGACATAGGTGAATGTAATGAATCTGGGGGGCATGCACCTAGAATTGAGTCATCATGCTGGGGGCATGTAAACCACTCTCAAGCATAGTTTTTTTGGTTCAAGCTTGTGTAAAAATGAAACTGAATCCAAGCACATTTTTTCATTTCAAGCTTGTGTAAACATGAAACTGAATCCAATCATAGTTCCCTATGGTTCAACCTTATGTAAAAATGAACCCATCTCCATTTTAACCCTTGTGATAGCCATTCTATCAGCCTCTTCCATTAGATCATCCTTTGTTTTTCTCCTCCCATCGTCACTATCTGCTTGCCCGATCATACGCTTTCACTTGGTTGTTTTACCCTTTTTGAGGAACAGATGCAACGAGTGGTCTTATTAGCCAGCCTCTTCACATAAATCAACATGTTTTGAGAAATTCCAACATCACCAGAACTAGTTGCTACCCTTGATACCACTCGTTCCTCTAAGTGGAGTCCTCTTTAAACTCTTTTCAATCTCTCGAAACATGAAAAGATCGTTGAGGGCTTCTCCTTTTCAGCTCGTAAATGGATTGGAAACGACATCTAATCAATATAAGTTTAACCTTTTTCCGAACTGAGATAGATTATTTATGAAAAAGGAAAACATTAATCAAACATGGTCAATATGTTCTCTCTGGTATTTTTTTACGCTTTTTCGGACTTGAGAGACAAATATACAAAAAAAGAACTTGTGGAGTTTTCTTTTTGTCCCTTTTCAAACTCTCTAAACATGAAAAGGACTGAGTTATCATTATTTTTAAACTCGTTAAAACATCAAATAGCGACAAAATTGTCCACAATGACAAGACCGAGTTTCACCTTCACTAGACTCGTTAAAACATCACATAGCAATGGATTCACCCGAAGGGTGGAATTATACAACAAGCATATGTTATCCTCCTCATGCTTGATAAAGTAAATAGGTATTGGTCGGCAATGACTAGGAAAAAAGGGAAAATGGGTAAACCACTTTATGGCAGCAAGTTGCTCTTGAACACGACACTTTCACTTCATCACTATGACTATTTAGGTTGGGTTATTTGCTTGATGGCCATCATAACTTGGTCTATCATACCATCTATTCTTTTGGTTTTAGGTGAATGATGCCAATCCATCCAGTGTCACCGACATCTTCAAGAGAAGTCACTCAACTAAAATTCATCCTTTGCAATACTCATAAACCTTCATTTTCATTACCACTATTCCTAAACCTTGTATTGTTAGTCACATTCTATCTCCAAAATCATTACAGTCATTTGGTGTCATTGATATGGGATACATCAAGACCCTCTCGTGATGATTTTTTTGTTGACATCAAAACATTATCCAAGAAGTTGACTTAGAAACACCCTTCAAGTACCTTGAGGCTTGAATACAACAATGGCAGGTTTCTTGCTTCTGGAGATAGGTTGACATCACTGGCCTTCGACCGAAAGACTTTGTATGGTGTTTGAAATCACATTCGTTCACACCATGCAGAATGTATTGCAGTACATTGAGGATCATTATCATTATCGGTGATTTATCTCATGTCTGTTAATGACTCACATCATTGGATGGTAATCATATGGTGTCTTCCCATGTTTGACTTCAGATCACATATTCACATGGTTAGACTTGTACTTCAATAAATTATTGAACGAGATAGAAGACCTTGGATCTAGTTTCACCCATCTGAGTTGCGATTTCAGGAAATGTACCAAATCATCCATACAATGTCTTTACATTGATGGTCATCAGATCATGGGTCTATATCTGTAGACGACTATCTATGTACCTGTAATGAAAGTTTATATGTTGAGCATGGGTATGCCTTCCCTCAGTAATTCATGAGAAAAAATCAAAATATCATGATATTATGTATTGTAATCGATGTAGGTCACCATCCACTTCGAAACCTCCTCATGACATTGTAAAGCATATCACTCGACATTAACATTTTTTGACTTCATGATTTAGGGGGCAATTGCTACAAATCCATTTGGGCACATCACTCTCATCATTCAGATGAATACTTTTGGGGTTCATCAAACCTTAATTCAATTGCTACATGCCCTAGACAAGTCAACACTTTGAATGCCTCCTTCCCTAAGAGTTTCTTGGCCTGATGCCCTCTAATATTGCCTCCTTGAGGGACCAGCGTAGCCTTGGTCAGGGGTAGGTGCGCTTTAGTGCAAGTAGACACATGTCAAGGTGCTTTCTAGAGCACTTAGGCACACTTTGACCTGCGCTGGGTGAGATTGAGTGAAATCATCATAGGGTTTTGGGAATATTCTTATCTTTTGGAGCCATCTAGAATATTCCCACACTTATCATCTCCTATGAGCTTGAAATTGGATAGGGAATGAGTTAAGTAACCTCCTATCCTCTCATCCCTTCCTCCATGGAAACTAACTCTGAGTTTAGAAGGCCATTCAATACCCTCATTTATGACCAAACCAGCATCATTTTCCTATAAATTGAGCACTCATCTAAGTGATTAGGGGTTGGACTTTGAAAATTTGTAAGGACATATTGTTGGTGTGAGGTTTGAGATTGTAAGCAAGTATTGTTATGCTATCGAAGTGTTGTGCTTTTGAGGTGATGTTGGTTGGAACCCAAGCTAGAAGAGTGAGAATGGATCGGACTTCATGGTTGTAATTCTTCCTTCTACTTAATAAATATGTTTACACCTTTTCCCATATTATTGTCTTTATATATGATGATTATATGTGTAAATTCTTTCGATTCCATTTACTTATAGTAGATATATCTCTTGCATTGATTGGTTTTTTTCCTCTGTTTATGATTGCAGGTACTTGTCGAGCGGATTAAGTTCGAGAAGGAGAGACAGGAGCCAAACGAAGGAGACAAAGGGAATTGAAAGCTAACAAGTAGGTCCCCTGTCTTATTTATCTTCTATAGAAAAAGGTTAAGCGCTTTAAACCTGTTTTTCTAGGTGTAGCTACCCACATAGGGAAATTGTGTTTATCCATAGATGCAAAATTCCACATAACAAGTACCTTGAGATCTCTTCTCCTTCTGCTCTAGATTTCAAATTTTGAAAAATCATAGAAAGAAAGATATAGTGAAAATATCAACCTAACTTATTTGAAGTAGATTTTATGAGAATTCAGGAAGCCTAACTTCCTTACTACATAACTCCAAAATGATACCAAAACGAGGTCTAAAATTTTAGTTATATGTACATAAATATGTTTTATCTATATCTTCCAATTTTCACATTTTTGAACATTCCAGAAGAGAAGTTATAGTGAAAATACCAAGCTAGCTTGTTTGAATAATATTTTAGGATCATTTAGGAGGCCTAACTTCCTCATAGCATATTTTCAAAATTATAGCAAACTATGGTCTAATATCTTATTCCATGGATTCAAACATTCCATAAGAAAATTTATATATAAAATGCTACAATGACTCGTTCATCACATAAATCACATTTTTGCTTCCACCTTTAGACTCTCAGAATAACCCCAAAAATGATTCCTCGACTCCTCTTGAGACCTCATATCTCTTCTTACTTGGATTTCATTCAAATAAAATCTCATGCCCTTTATTTATAATGTTTTTACATTAACTTATGGGACTAACTTGAAAAATTGTTTGGGTCATCCTGACGAAATTTTTCATGTAGATATCAGTCTTTTGGATTAATCACATTGTTAGGATTTGGTCTACGTTTCGAACCAACCAATGTGATTCATCCTCAGGACAAGATGATAAATTGATCGATCTGAATGAATATGTAGCAAGGATGTATCATGCCTAGAGTTAGCCATTAGAGAAATAGTTGTTAATTAGTTGAAAAATAGCCATTAATTATTTAATAATTTAGTCACAAACTAGTTGTTATATATTATTTTATTGTTATTAAAAATTTTATTATTAAATAATATCAAGTTCTATATTATCTAGAATAATTAATTGTTTGTTAGGGTAAGACGAATCTAGTGGTCCCATTTTTGGAGAATACAAGCCGTTATGAAATGTATAATTATGAAATTAATTATTTACTAATAGTAATATTATCTGTAAATAATTAGAAATGTTAATATAAATTAATTTATGCTAAGATAAATTGGTTATTAATCCATATTATTAGTAAATAATAATAAATGAGGTTTATGAGGTGTATTAGAAATTAATATAAGTTAAATTAGGTTAAAGGCAAAAAGCTTGGACTAAATTTGGGATAAATTATAATTCAATATTAAAATTATTAGATGAATACCTAATTATTTTAGATGAAATTAAAGGTTTACTAGAAAAGGGATTGGTGATTAGATTAATTAAGATTAAAATATTTAGAGGAGAACTAACTTTCCTAAGAAAAATCTAAAGGATAACGAGGAAAGAATTAGGATAATAAAATCTCACCACCACGAAGTTAAAGAGACAAGGGGGAAAA
>APFE030236960.1:0-16359 GCA_000404065.3 Pinus taeda
GGCATGTATAAATATGTATTGTAACATTGAAAGGAACATAATGAAAAATCAAGCTGGTAGTCCCGATTTTGGGATCCAGTGGGAAATCTCTATGTATACGTGTTTTATGTGTTATGCTGTTGCATTTTTATTTTTCCTGTGATTTAGAATTCGTATGCAGGTAATTTCTGTACAGGGTTAAAACCTACAAAGGTAAGAAACTGTAAGGCTTGTAACCCCTTGGGGAGTTTCCTCCCAAGTGATACTCAAGTTTCTTTCGACACCATTTGTAATACATGCGAATAAATGCCAATATAACCAACAAAGCAAGGTAGATTACTTCACTAAGTCCATTGTGACCTCATGCTTGACTCCTATGTAAGAGGAGCTTCCCATAGATAAGATGTGGTAAATGTATTCCACTCCCCATCAAAAGCTTCTATATTTTTTCTTAGCTTTGGTGTGTTTATTTTCACTCATATTCCAAAGCCCTACAACTAATCTAATGTACATGTGACTATGACAGAAATATAAAAAAGTCTAGTTTATTTTATTAGCATTGCTTTTTAAGATGTTGTTTACTCAAGCTAGTCCATGTAGATGAAACCAATTATAGTATGACTCAACTCCAAATTTGATGTCGTGAATATGAAAATTTAATCTTTTATAATTCAATGAATACTAACTAGAGAAAGGAATGAGAGATTTGAGGCAAAGAAACAAGTGTAACTTTCAAAATAAAAAACATGAATTGCTCTTTGAATGCAGATTGAAGAAATGATAGAATAGATGATTCTCTCTCCCTCATACCATAAGGGGTGAATTTTGGAAAACTGCAACTTACTTTGCTTCAAAACGAAAGATAAAAAATAATTCACCTAAAAGAGAACTATACTCTCTAAGATGCAAGAATCTATTAGAATGAAGCAATCAATGCAATGAATTCACTCTAATGAACAATTTTTTATTTTTGTGAAAATAAATATCTTATGCAAAGTAATAAAGATGTTTCCAACATATAAATAGTAAGACTTTGAAAATAATCACTTTAATAAAGAAAAGAGGAATTCCGCAGACTTGAATATTTAGAACAATAAAATCTATCCTTCTTTTAATAGAGAAATCAAACAATCAAATCAAGGTAATGTAAAAAATAGAAAATTTCACATTAATACGATAAAATGAAATAAAACCAAAAATTTTGTCCTATAATAGACATGTAACAAACACAACAACCAAAGTAATCTATAGATCCAAGATCACACAAATAAAAAACTCAGGAAATTTTCAATTTTTCTACAACTGATGTACGTCACCAATACAAATAAGTGTTATAGTCGTAGATGTTAAAAAAAAAAGTGTGATGGCATCACACTGTCTCTCAAAACAAGGTGCAATACGCACAAAAACTCAAGAAAAGATAAAAAATTCAAAAGACCTTACAGATCTGGGTTTTCAAAATTAACAAGGGTTGACTAGAGACTCATAAAAAGGTCAATTTTTTAGAAAACAAGGGAAAATGAAGGAAGAAATCGTTCCCCACCGGAGTAACCAATTTGTTTTGGTATAAAAATCTTATCTCACTGACAAGACAAATCTACCTAGACCCAGAGACCAAATCTAGAAACAAACAGACAAACGCATAGATAAATATCAAATTGAAAATGTAAATGGGATGGATGGTCCCTATATTTTTCAAAATGCTTGATGATTATCCTTACTGCCATTCGTTGTAGCCTTGAATCTCATTCTTAATACTCCAAGAAGAGACCTGTAAAGACAAAAACAAACAAATGATCAAAGAATATAATACATCAACGATTTAACACAAATCTATACTATTGATCAAGGAATATCACAATGAACATCAAGAAAAATGAGTGTGGGAAAGAACAATGTATTTTTATTAAAAATTAAGAAAAGGAGAATTAAAACCAGGCATTGGTATTGAAAACCTCCTTCCTATGATCCTTAATCCAAACCTTGCAATAAAAAATTCTCCAATGAATACTTGGACAACATGGAAGTATAATTAAGTGTCAAAAATGGCAACTCCTTTCTCTTTGCGTGCATTGTACTTATAGGTAAATAATGGAAGTTGAGGTCCATTAAGGAATGGGTGAGATCCACAATGGAAGGAATGAGATCCATAATGGAAGGAAAGATATCTAGGGTAGAATGAGCTCAATCCTTATCTCCACTACTTTGGAATAGACACCATTCTTGATGCTTATAGAGTAGAAACTTATTTTACCTTTTTTATTTTTACCCATGTAAGAAAACTGTCTCATGTTTAACAAGGGAAAATTGTGATGAAATTGTTATTGTTTATTATGCAAGATGAAACATCACAGGTTGTAAACTGAGTACTCACAATGATATCCAAAAGTACAGGTTTTGAGTTATGTAATCAAGGATTCTTATAGTTCATGGAGAGGTATTTCTTCCATCTTTCCTAAGGATTGATGACAATAGTTCTTTGGATGGAAAAAGATCTAGATTTGGGATCATTTGCATGGGTGTGATAAATTGATGTGTAACACCTGCCAACTTGGAGGTGTGTGCCTCTCTAATCAACTACAATCACTCACCTTTAGGAATACATTATTTATCTAGCATGTAGAGAAACCCATCCTCGAGATGGTAGCCATTGGTGCTATCACCATTGTGCACATGACTCCAAATTTTCAATTGCTGAAACAACTCCTTGAATTCCTCATCATATGAATATGCCTCTCTGTATGCATCATGGGTGAATGGCTCCATGTGCATCACAATTGCCAAATCTATGATGTTTTATGTGGGTGGCCTTGAAAGCATGTTGGCCAACTTGTTTGTGATAGCATTATTGTACTTAATCACTAAATTAAACTACCGTAGAAACCCCAACCACTTGTAATGCATGGTCTATTGTAGCTTACTTTGGGCATGTAGGTACTATAGTGGCTAGTGATGTATGTGGGTTATTGTCTCCTTTCCTATTAGATAGTACTTCCACTTCTTCAAAACTTTCACTATGTCATATAACTCCTTTTCATAAGTAGGGTAGTTAAGAATTGACCCATGAAATACTTCATAATGGTAGCATACATGCCTTCTTTCCTAAATCAACACTGCTCCCATAGCATACCCACTCGGATCTATCTCCAGTTAAAAGAGTTGTTGTAATTTTGGTAATGCCATAATTGGTGCTTAATTGATATTCTTATTTATCTCCTTGAATGTCTTTTGTTGATCCTTTCCCCGCTGGAAACTCTTTCCACTTGCTATTATAGAGTGGAGAGGTGTTGATACTACTAAAAATGAGGCTATGAATTTCCTCAAGTACTGTGCCACCCCAATGAAACTCCTAACATCAGAAACATTAGTAGGAACCAACCATTTCATGATGGTCTCCATCTTGGCAAGATCTATCTTCAACTCTCATCTAAATATTACATGCCCCATATACACCAAATATTGTTGTGCAAACTCACACTTCTTGAGATTTGCTACTAGTTGGTGCTTTTTTAATGCCTCCAACACCTACTTCAAATGTGATATGTGCTCCTCCCAAGTAGAAATGTATATTGGTATATCATCCAAATAGACAATAACAAATTAATCTAAAACATGGAACAATACATCATTAATTAATATTAGAAACATAGATGGTGCAATGCATAGGTAAAATGTCATGACTAACCACTCATACAATCCTTACCTAGTTTTAAAGAAAGTCTTCCAGGTGTCTTCTTCTTTGACTCGAACTGAGTGATGTCTAGGATTTAAGCCCAGCTTGGTGAAGTATTTTTTTGTTGTAACTGGTCTAGTAGATCATTTGTCCTAGGCAGGGGGTACCTATTCTTGAGCGTGATAATGCCCTATAATATATACACATCTTCCAATCCCATCCATCTTTGGCACAATGATGATGGGTGACCCACATGGTGATGTACTTAATCAGATGACACCTTGTTCCAAAAGTTTCTGAAATTGTTTCTTCACCTAACTTTATTTTATAACATATTGCTTGTGAAACCCAATGTTTGGAAATGGGGATTATGGTAATAGATGAATCTTGTGCTCTGATTCCACCTTAGGTGGTAACACACTATGCTATCAGAACACATCCCTGTATGCTTGTAAAAAATCTTCCAATTTCTATTTATGTTTCTCAGAACATTGCTCCAAGGATTCCTTGCCTCTCATTGACTCTTCTATAGACTAATTTTCTCTTAAAAACATTAAAACATACTTCTTAGTGGAATTGGTAAATTTCTTCGCTTGGTTGGCACTTACTAGTGAAAATTTCAACTTTCCCTTGTGTGAATTAACATTGAATAATTTTCCATCCTTGACGAGACAATATTGATTATATTTCTGCATGAATACTACATCTTTCATGTATATGTAGGGACTCTGAAATATGACTTTGCATACATCAATGGGAACCACATCTAATTCTAATTCATCACCACTGATGGCAAATGTAATTTTTCACTATTTTTTTACCTTCAACTCTGCATCCTTATTTACCGATCCCAGTGGATGTGGGCTTAGATGATCACAAACTTCCAACCCAAACTTCTTGAACAACATTGCTGAAATGAGATTTTCCTATGATCCTCAGTCAAACAGAGCATCAATCTTTGTATTCTTAACCTATATATTTATATTGAAGCATTTGTTCATTTCTTTCTCTTCCTATTGTTGCAGGCTACTTAGATTCACCTCATTTTTCACTGATGTAGAAATGATCTTCTCATCCACATTCAAACTACTTTCAACTTGGTTTCTTAAATCAATGGCCATGTGATTCTTCTTCTTATTTTCTTTATTTTTTTTCTTTGGGTTAAGCTCTGGATGCAACTTCCAACACTTCTCCTCTGCATGTTCGTCAATGTTAAAGTGGTTGCTGATATCTCTACACTAATGTGCCATGTTTTCTTTCTCTTATATTTCCCCTCTTTCTAATTCTTCTTCCCCTCCTTAGAAGCATTCTATTTCTCCTTATGCTTTGATCCACTTGATTCCTTTTCTTTAGGCCTACGTTTCCTAGGTACTATGCTTGTACACAAGCCTCCTCTATTGATATGGGCTTGAACATCATTACCTGCTCCTACAGATGGCATTTTAGACCCAAAAATATTTGAGGAGTACATTTAGGTTCTTTTAGGAGATACCCATCATTATGGCCATATTTATGAACTATGTGGTGTACTATTGCATGCTTTTCCCTTTCTTTTTTTTGAAGTAGTGCCACTAGATCCATCGGTCCTCTTCATACCTAATAGGGTAAAACTATGACTTTATGAGGTATTTTAATTCCTCCCACTTAATCACTAGAGGTTCTCCCTCCAACCTCAAGGTATATTTGTGTATTTCCCACCAAGTTAGGGAATGGCCCTCTAATTTTAGTTGTGCAAATGAAATATTTTATTCTTCTTCAATTTGATGGAAACTTAAATACATTTATTGTTGTTGTAACTAGTGATTTAGCTTTAGAGTGTCAATTTCGATATGGTACAAATTGATATCGAACTTCACTTCCATTTTTAACAAGGATGGTGAATGATTCACGACACTTGAACTGGGTTGATCTTTTTAGGGTCCTTTCTTCGACTGGTTCTTGTTCTCTTCTTGATATCCTAATCTCCCCTCTATTTTTTCCTTTGCTTAGGACCCCCATATTCTTTAAATATCCTAAGAATATTACTCAGGTCTGTCTTGAGGATATTTACATTAAAATTAATACCCACAACTTGTTGTTTTGGCTACGAAAACCTCTCCTCTATAGGATCACGAGGGTTATTCACAAATTCATCAGCTATGATTAGGGTTTTACGAATTTTCACCCAATCAATATAGATCCCATGCAAATATCCATAATCCACCCAAAGGGACCTACTCTAACATTGATATTATCCATAAATTTTCATGGATATTCCTCTAGACAGTTCATCACAACAAATCTGATAAAATTATACTTAAAAATTCAAAATATACACTACTACATTTTTATATCTCTTTAGATTTATAGATCTAAATATTACTACTAGTAATATATTTGTGCAAATAAAAACTATGCAGAAAATAGAGAATGGAAAAATAAAAACTCACAAACACATTTGACATACGAGATGACCTAGGACACCCATTGAGGAGAAAAACCCAGCTGGAAGGTGAGGCTTCTCCACTCTCTTTCTTTGAATGGAAATATGGATGCGAGTACAAAGAAGTATGGCATGTGGCCCTATTAGCACTTTGTAGTTTTCCTAGGCTGAAAAAGAAACTATAGAGGTAACCACAAATCACATTCAAAGATGGGATCTAGCCCTTCTAGCTTCAGAGAGGGCTTTCTCTGTATGGTTTTTAATATTAATGTTTGGATTTTAGGTTAGGTATGAAAGGACGAGGTAGATGTTTTTTTAAAATTTCGGCTGTAAAATGGAAGAGAAGTCGATTGGGCATGGAGTCTCAAGGTCTTCAGTAATCAATTTAAATAAAAAGAGGAGCAAAAAATAGGGTGAGGTAGGAAAACTCCTGGATCTTGTAGTAGGGTTTTGGTGTGAATAATAAGAATGAGAATTAAGTTCAATTAAATATAGAGAATACACAGATTAATTCTATATTGAATATGAGAAATAAAACATTGATATTGTTTAACAAGCCAAAGCAGAGTACTAAAAGTAAATTCGAGCCTTAGTATTCTTGTAAACAATTTAAGAATGAAAACATTCATGTGAAACTTGAAAGGAAATAAGTTTACAAAGAGGGAAACATCACCATTTTCTTGACACAAGATTCCTGAAACCAAACTTCCTTTATATTACATACTTTATTACTTCAAAAATATACTTGACTGCTTACAATCACAGAAAAATATTTTCATCTTGCATAATCCAACCCTTACTGAGTCTTTTTAAAAAATATTTATAAACTTTTTCTCGAATTAATCCAGACTTCAAATAAAATTTATTACAAAATAATATCTACTAAGAACATGTAATAGATATTTCCAAAATAGAACTAAGTAATAGGAAATCTAGATTATTTTTTATTTTCTGCTTAGACTTTGAGGTGAACTGTTGTTGACTGTAGCTACTTTTTCACTTCTTTTGTTTATCTATTGCCAAAACTGTAGTATTTTTGTTTATCTTTATTCAACCAGCTCTAGTAAATTATCCCATTGCTCCACTTGGAATGGAAAAAATTTACCATGTTCCTGAATCTCTCATCTACTTTTGTGTATGTCTCAAAAGTTGGTTTGTTACGAAATAGACGATGGCTTTCATACTGAATAAAGGGATCATGTTGTAGGCCTTCCACGAAAACTTCTCCACTTATAGTTCCTATAAATTTAGAAAATTTAGATGCATCTACAACAATATTACACAATTGATCTTGATATTTTTATAATGGAATCAATTTTCTATTTGAAGCTCTTAATATTGGGAGCTCTTTCTCCTGAAATACATTAAATTTTTTGTTGAATCTTTTTACTTGTAATTCCAATTCTTTTCACTTATTTTCTAATTTCACCATAATATTTTTTTTCAACACTCTTTTGAATTCCATCACTTCATCTATTCTATCATGAATACTGATCTCTTCAAGGTCATATTTAGTTTTGGAATTCAACTTTTTTATAATCCAATGTGTCTCTACTAGTCTACTCAATTTCAACTTTTGTCTTCTCAATTATCGCCTTAACATTTTCCACTAACTCTTCTTGCTAAAAAATGATCTGAATAGATGACCACACTTTTGCAATATTTGCATTAATATTGTGCCAAATGTTGCACTTGGCTTATGCTAACATTTGAGTTGTAAGGGACTGATCTTCATATTTTTGAATTTTTTGAATTAATTTAAGATTCTTTTGTACCTCTTCTAGGTATGCATTGTCTGCTTTGATCTTTCTTTCTTCCATCTTTGTGAGTTTTATTGTTAACTTCTACTTTTCCTTTTTTTGTTAATGAAAATTCTCCTAAATCTTAGGCTAGCTTCTCAGATAATATGAAGTTGATGCTTGTTCTGTTTGATGTGTTGATGTACCTGCTACTTCCAATTGGTCCTTCTCCTTCAACAATGCTTCCATGTCCTATTCCATCTTCTGGATTTGAACATTTTTTTCAACCACTATTTTGAAAAAAAATTCTTTTTCCATTTCCAGATTGGTTACATCTTTGGCCTAAGGGTGCTATATTGTTGGAATATTAAGTTGTTTCTCGAGGGCTTGAATATCTGCAATTTTGTTTTTAATTATCTCATTGACTGCCTTGACATCACTAGGATCATATCCTAGTTTGATAATTAAATATTCTAAAGTTTTAATTTTGGTGTCTTTGGCTAGAGAAGACATTCTTTCAATCTTCAAGTACGAGTGCATATTATTTTGATATGTTTGTAACTTGGAGGCAACCATGGCTGAATTGGTGAGTGTTGAGTAAATCATTTCACTTTCTTGCTTATGCAAATTGATTTGATCGATTGCATGAAACTTTTTGGTATCAAAAGAAAATATTGAAGCCTTGTAATCTTCTACACTTTTGGGGGATGGAATTATAGGTTCCAAAAAAGCCATTTGGAACTACCCCTTTTTTGTATCAAATGCAGATAGAAATCTGTGTTGGGTACTGGTAGTTTGCTTCCAAAAATTTGAATATGTTGAAGCCTTTAAAGCTTCATTCTTCAATTTGATCTCTCTACACGTTGCAAAAATATTTTGTTGTGTTGGAGTCTAAGATGTAGAAGATATAGGAGACTCATTTGTCTCATCTACATATGGGAAAGAAGTGGGTGGTAGGAGTACCTGTCAAAACCATTGTACTATGATCCTGTGAATCGTTTTCTTCTTAGGATTCTTCTTGAATATTTATTACTTGAGGATCAGTCTTAGTAGTGGTATTTCAATCCTTCTTCCTCCTCTTGAAGATACAAAATTCTGTAGGCCAAGCTTATTAATATTTAGGGTACATGCTTTCCCTTGACCTCTTGATTTCTTTCTCTTTTGGGATAGGAGTTTGCAGAGATGATTGACTAATTATCTGCTCTTCAGCCTCCTATAGTGTGTTTTCTGTCCACTCCTCTTGATTAGATTTATCTCTAGCCTAGGGGTATGTGCAGTAGACTTTTGCTCAACTCTCAACTTTGAAATTATCCCTAATGGATCATAAGACCATGTGAAGCTTGGTTTAAATTTCATCTGCTTTAATATTTCCTCCACTTCCTTTGCCGCTGCTCTAGTATTTACAATATAAGGCCCAACATTTACCTTCAATTTAAACTATGCCTTCTTTTTATTTGATACAAAGTGAAGTTCATCCATATTTAACATCTGTATAACATATTCAAGGGAAAATATTCTCACTGGTACAAACACTGGTAATCTATAGGGAGGAAGCTCACACCCATAGATTCTAATTTTTGTATAATTCTAGCATAAATACCAGTATCCAACTTTTGACTACTCTGAAAAAGGAAAAACCTTCTCAATCTCTGGTGAAATCCTTGGTATAGAATTACTATTGAGTAGACACAAGGATGTATGTAGAAAATTATCCATAAAATCAATGAATGAATAATCCTTTGAGTTTCTTCTGACTAAAGAAGTCGAGTGAATGATTGATAATGGGGTACCCTGATCACCCATCTTCTATAATTGGAACTTGAACCTATCTGCTTGGTAAAATAGCATGAGATATACTAAAACTGATTGGTGTTTGAACACACCTTCAACTTTAATTTTGAGAAACTACTCATATATGACATCTGATAAAATAGACAATAATTGAACTTTTTTGACCAGCTGAAAATACTGATAAAAATCCTAACACTATCTCATGTACCCACTAGTCTGTATGATAACCTAATAAACAAGTAACCATGGAAATGACTTGTCTTGACATCGCAAGGAAGATAGAAGGAGGGTATGGGGGATTTGTTCTAGGTAATTGAGAATTTTTCGGTAGAAAACATTCAAATATATGGGCTCGCTAGGGGAAAGTAAGTATTTTATATATTTCTATGAATGCATCAATGGAAAATGGGTGCAGAGAGGCCTAAGGGTTTATCTAGACAGCTTGACAAATTCTTTATGGGGAAATGGAAAATAGGACTTCATTTTTTTGGGCTATTACTAGTTTCTAGCTGGGGAGGTACCTAAGATGACACCAAGTAGAGAATTCTGGGAAAACATGAGTCTGGGGAAAGGAAAATTGAGGCATAAGTGATTCCCAGATCTTTAAATCATCACTTTGGTCTAAATAATTTTTTTCGCCCAATTATGGAGCTCATATAGATCAAACTCACTTTTTGTTTATGTTATTTTGTACTAAGTATAAATTAAAGGAGTCCTACATAAATTAGGAATGGGAGGAACCATAGGATTTTCATTAGAAATCTTTCCCTTTCCTTTTTGTGATGTCTTCTTAATTTAAATGGGAGGGAAACAAATTTACCGAGTTGTGGTTGACTAATATTTACAGAAGGAGATCAATTTGCAGCGGAGATTGTTTTTGCAGTGGGCATTGGTAGGCTTCACAAATGCTTGAAGTTGAACCTGCATAAATTAACAATTGTTGAAAGGAAATTTTGCAGGTCGACGCAAGATTTTTATAATGAAATTTGAGGGTGTTTAACGAGATTTTTACTATTTTTGGAGCACGTCATTAATGGTAAATTTATACTTTGCAGGAGAAATTTATTATGCAATGTTACGTGACTCTTGGTGGGTGATTTGAATGGTAACGGTCATATGACGTGGCACGTAGGTGACATGGATGGATGGATGAGTGAAAAATAGTGTGGACATAAGAATGAACAAGTGTAAGGGAGCATCAGACAGTGGTTTTTAGGGGGGAGGAGTGGTAAATGGTATTGGGAGGGTGATGAGCCCCAATTTTGGTACAATTTGGGCTCATTTTGGCCTATTTTACTTGCTCAAACCATTCATTTTTATTTGCTTATGCATGCATTTCTTAGTTTATTCATGTTGTTTGTAGGAAGAAGGTTAGACACTTTATCTACGTGACTAATGCATTACGATTCCAGTTTTTGGCATTAAAAAGGGAGCAAGAGACAACAAAAAAGGGGATAAGGAGACAATGAGGCGACACTGCTGATTTTGTGGAGAGATGTCCACGGTCTTGGGACATTCCTCGTGATTCCCACCAAGAACTCTGAGCTCCAATCCATCTCCCCTCCGAGCTTAAGAAGCAACCAGCTGTCCTACATGAACAGCAGTCATAAACTGTTCTACAGGAACAGTACTTATGACTGCCCTACGGGATCCGCAGTTAGACTCTAGTTGGACAGCCGAGCCCCTGAAATCAAGGGCACTTGGTGGATCATCGTTTTGTATAAATATGAAGGCCTTAGTCTTAGATGGTTGTTGAAACTCTCGTATTGCTATTGTAATTTTGGAGCACAGTTCAGTTTCCATTCCTTTCTGTAAGCCAATTTGGCATGACACCAGATTATGAATAAAGAAGGCGGTTTGTGATCTAGTTCTGAGTTTCTTAAGGAGACTATAGCTCTCAGGTTATGGCCCAAACTGAGAGCCATAGATCCCCTCTGCTGTAGTGTTGCTTCCATTTCATTTCCATCACTTTAAGTTTTCGTTTGCACATGCAATTCGAATTATAGTTTGGTGATTTGGTTTTCTTATGAGTAGGATAGATTTTGCTTATGGTACAGTTGTTTCCACTTGCTTAGTGTAGCAGAGGATAGATACCATCAATTGGAGCTCCAGCAAAACGATTGTTAAGGCTCACTGCCATCTCTCTTGAAGATTGGGGTGCAGTTCATAACTAGCCACCAAAAACACGCATTACTTTACTTGATGATTGCTGCAATACAGTCACGGTTTTGATTAGATGCTTCCTTGTCATTCACACCTACACACATACTTTCATCACAGCCTCATACATATTTCTCTTCGCATTTTGGATTACTGTTCATTGAATTCATGGCATACGTAATTTAGGTTGATGCATTTTCGGTTTGGTGACAATCATAATCATTTGTTTTATTTACACTCCTCTTTCTCGTTCCACTACCATCTCCTCCATCTTGATCACGCATGCAAGCATATCTCCTTGACCTTCACGTCGTTCTGTCTTCCACTCCTCACGTAGCTTCATTTCCTCACCTTTCATTGACATAACCCTTTACCTTCAACACACTCCCTACACCCATTTCCCATCTCATTCCTCCACTTCTGAGCCATCACCAGCCTTATCCCTACCTCACATATCTCTTCCTACCATTCCATCACTCCTCCATCACTTCAAACCTTCACGGTAGGTCATCCTGTAGCAATTTAGAGACATCCTGTAGAAACCTCTGAGTATCCTGTAGGATCCCCTGCAAACATCCTGTAGGAGGCCATTCACTCGGTTGCTGAGCTTCTGAATGTGGAAAACCTCTGTGGATGGACGCTAAGGGTCCGTAGGGACCTCACCTAGCCTCCCCAACATGTTCCATGCTTTCCTTCCTTCTCCATCCCATCTGCACAACCAAACCCTAATTAGCACACAATCACAATCATCCCATCCACTTAAAGGAAAAATACAAAAACATGTCTTTTATGATGCAAGCAGTTTAGATCCATGAATTTTCACTTATCAGAGGTAACAACAGCATTGGTAGAAGTTTCCTTCACGTCATTTGCATTATAGAGGCTAGACTAGTTAAATTAGGGTTTCCTAGGTTTACATGCCTTGATTTGCTTTTAGTTCATTTTTGTCAAGTAGATTAGTCTTCTTTTTGAGCTAGCTTTTATCCATCATTGATAAAGCTTCTTCTGTGAGCCTATAGAAGTTGGCTTGAGCCCTAGCGGACTTGTGCCAGCTGACCAAGTGACAGCTGCGACAAGAGCTAGTACTTGTGCATATAGCACCGCCGCTTCCAAGTTTGTACAAACTACCGGGTTGATAAAATTAAGAGACAGGAAGCCCCAGGAGTTGTAGCATTATTGCTACAATACTGGGGCTCACCATCTTTTTGGCGCCATTGCCGGGGAAGCTCTAAAGATTTGACACGTAAGTTGAGGTGGTGTATTTGGAAACCACTTTTCGGGTTCCCCCGATGCATTAAGTCCTAAAAGATTTTTTTGGGGGGGGGTCTGAATGTCCTTCTCCACCATTGATCAGGGTGGGGATGATCACAACCATCAGAAAGTTCTATTGTTGTATAGAAAACGAAAAAATGTTGTATCAACTTTATTTGAAACCTTTAAAACCTTATTTAATAAAATAATTTCTTTTGGCATCATTTGAACTAGTGCACCCTTCGGGGTTTTATTATTTTTAGTTTTTCTTTTCCCTTTTAATTTTTAATTTTTTCTCTCTCTCTTTTTTTTTAAGACTAAAAATTTAAAATGAAAAGTAATTTACAATATCCTTGTGGGATAAATGGCTAAATAACCATACCTGGACTACTGTATTTATAGGATCCTAATAGGCCCATGGGCTACTACAATGCACACATCCTCTTTATGTGTTCTATTTTCTATCCCTCTTGGTTATTTTTTCTTAGCTATGGAAAATATTCAATTGAAAGAATGGGAACCCTTTTGCTCCTAGTGTTCTCATTGTAACATAACCTAATAGTCTACTAGTGGTTAGGTTTGACTACCTCAACTCTTAACCAGATTTACAATATATATTCCTTTAGATTATTCTTCATCAAAATACGTGGCTAACTCCTTTTCAATGTATAATGGGGGCTGATGTGGTATCCTCTTGAATCATGGTGATGAATATAGGAAGGTAAACTTCTAAGTGGCATAACTTTCACATACAAAATTTGATTTACATGATTCTTATGTTGTTGGAGAGGTCTGTATGTGTAGAATAATAAAGAAAAAGTTCAGAGATAAAGAGACATTTTTTTACCCCAAATGTGTCATTAGATGCCTCAAAATTCTCCTAGAAGGTTTCAGACGTTGTTTTGCTAGGCTGGGTCCCACTAGTAAAAATGGTTCTGTGAGTTGATTTGTCCACTTTTTCCACTCTAAAAGCATCAATATGGATGAAACAAAATATAATGATATAATATGGATCAATATCAATCCTTAATAACTTCAAAAACTCAACAAGGATTGGAAAGAGAGTGGTATGCCTCTTGGAAAGGGAAAAGAATATCCCTCAATCTCAACTCCTATCCCTTTCAATTAAGGGGATCTTCCCAGGAGTTGTAATTTTGGTCTAGGTCTTAGAGATAATAGTTCTATGGTTATAGAGGAAAAATGGTATTCAAGCATGATTTCCCACCAAGAGAAGGATGTATGAGTTCCATGTCCTTTAATGGTCAATTTGGGCCAAAACTTCAACCCTAGTTATGAAAAATTACCATTCCCTTAAGCTCATTTTGGACGTGAGACTTCCCCTATTATTAAGAGACAAGTGAGTGCCTATCTTTTACAACTGTGGTCAAATACAAAATATTTTTCTCAATCTAACAATAGTATCCTATTAGGGAGCTTAGGTGTGGATGGCCGTAAAGAACAAGGAGAGGCTAAGGTAGGATCAAAGTCTTCCCCTATTCATTCTTAAGCATGAGTAATGAAGGAAGTTAAGAAAGGAAAACAACACATATTATTAGGGTTTCTTGGAGTAGGTAAAGCCCCCTTTAGGGTTATTTCATGGAGATATTATCTATTAATATGACGGGATTGGAGGGCCAATCCAAATGAATCACCTTCAATAGGTATATACAAGTATTGTCTTATATGTTGTGCTTATCTAGGAAATGATCGGTATGGGGTTCGTTAATGATTGATTTGAAGAAGTTATTTATTTGTTGGATTCTTTTTTTTCTATATGTTGTTGGTTTCTCTGGTGGTCTAGTTGTAGGATGGAACACATCATGTTTACTAATCAATTCCTATGTTGTCTTCTTAGGACTATGGACCAAAATATACAACCATGATTTGGGAAGGACCTTAAAGCTTCTTAATGTTTATGGTTCATATAAATGGAGAGAATACTTTTGGTCTACTCTTTTGGATCACAAGTGGATTACACGAGGCAATCTAATTATTTTTGGTGATTTTGATTTACCTTTGCATTGGGAGAAATATGGGGAATCTTTACAATACCATATAATTTGAAAACATTTTT
The DNA here is from genome assembly GCA_000404065.3 of Pinus taeda. NCBI lineage: Eukaryota > Viridiplantae > Streptophyta > Pinopsida > Pinales > Pinaceae > Pinus > Pinus taeda. Next base: position 15,090 of record APFE030236960.1, read on the forward strand.
TTGAGAAAAAAAATTCAAGCATAAGGGTTAGTGAATGTAGAACCACTAGAAGTGAAATCAACATGGCCTAACAATGAATATGTTGTGGTAGGCATTGCAGAAGGACTTGATAAATTCATGGTACACCACACACTATTGGAATCATTGTGCAGTTATAGATCTGATCCGGATAAAAACAGGAACACAATAGATTACAGAGATAACCAAAAATACAGAGATGCGATAACCATAAATAAAGAGATGCGGCGGAAATTATACTTCATTTCGTTAATGGAAAATACCGAAATATGCTTACAACCAGAATTGGAAATAAACCAGCTAGGACGATGGTAGCTTATCTCTGAGAAGAGATGTGCGGCTACATGCCTCTGAACTGTTCCGAACTATGTTACAATGAGGCTCGAAGGCCTATTTATTTTTGAGAAACAATGGAAAACCCTTCACAGTCCAAAACCTACCCCTAGAAGATGAAACGCCAAATTGTGGGCCCCGTTTTGGGTAAATTGGTACATCAATTTCCCGGGGTCGTAATTTGGCATACGATCTCCCTTTGATGCGTATGATAGCTCGTTAGAAAGATCTATCCGAGAACTACCATTGTTGGAACGGGAAACATCGGTCCACTCCATGGACCCATGTTACCCCTAGATTCCCCAAAAAACGTCGTTTAGGGCCTCAAAATGGCTCCGGAAGTTCAGGACTCGAAAAAATGCTAAAAATAGTAAGTTGTGCTACAATTAAGGAAACTAAAAATGTTGAGAAAGACAATGGTGGGGGTCCAGGTGGACTTGGCAGGTGGCCATCAATATTCGCCTGGATCATTCCTCCCCCCTTAGGAAGCAATGGTCCCCATTGCGTTGAGTTCCTCCATCTGCTGAACTTGTTCTGCACTGTCTGATGTGTCCAGTAATGGTGGGAAGCATGGTCGATGACGGTCCACATTGAATACTTGGTGTAGGTGAAGGAATGGAGGAATGTTGTGCTCCAAAGCATTGTTCCCCACAAGCTTGGTACTGCTGTAAGGACCATGTTGGAGTGGTCTGAGCTTCTGATGGGTTCTGGTAAGGCCTTCTTTCTGTCGACGCAACCAGACTTTGTTGCCCACCTGAAGCTTGTGTGGTACCCCTATGGGTGAGGAGAAGTTGTTCCTGTGTTCTGTCATGACCGTATCCCTTTGCTACTGTTGCTGTGTGGAGGAACCCTTTGCGGTGGTCATGGATGTAGCAACGATCTTCCCCTTACTTTGGGAGTGAACCATACAGATGAATTT
>APFE030236961.1:0-27435 GCA_000404065.3 Pinus taeda
CTTCAGTTTCCCTTATTTCTCCTCCTCCTTCACGGAGATTACTAGAGTTCCCTTCTTGTAAAGAAATTGGGTGAGAATTCTCAATTTCTTGAAAGTCTTGCTCAGTTTCTTCTGTTTTTCTATGTACCTTAGCGAAGGCTATAGATGGTGATTCTGTGGCTTGAAGGGAGCCAGTAGGTTGTCTAGAAGCTACTTTTCTAGGGCCTATTGATGGCTGAGATTCGGCTTTCTTAATGATATTGTCTATGAAGGTTCATCGACCAAGGGTCACCAGTCCCTTAGCTTTGTTGGATTTGGGTAGAGGATTGGGATTATTTTTAGGTTTTTTATTATTAGTCATACACACAACTTCAAAATTTGTCTGCCACCCAAAAAAATAAAAAAATTAACAATTCTACTACAAAGTGGGCGGGGGAGCAAGGCTTTTACATGCTCCATACATAGGTTCTTACCTTCCATTTTTAATACCCAATTCTCTCCTAACAGGCACTCATCAAATGCACACTACTCTCTTAGAAACAACGATGCCAAAATGTTGGTGTATAAAAGGTGTCTTTTTAACTCCTAAATATTTCCACATTAATTATCAACCTGGGCAAGCTTTGTTATTGCAAGAGTGTACACAGTATGTGGCAGCAATTTACTTACGAGTAATGTTTATAAATTGCAGTACAGTGTTTTTAGATACAAGAGTAAATAGATGCTTTAAATAAAACTCATTTGCAATTAAAGGAAACTCAATGCTCTGAAACTAAATCATTCACTTCAGAAAATTAATAGAAATTATCAGTCAAGGATATAGTAGCAATAACTTTTTCCTCTTTTAACTGATGTAAATGAAATCAAACATAAATAAGATCCTGAATCTGAGAACTCTGGCAGTAATAGCCAATGTCCTTTATAGTGTTTGACCTCACACACCACACTAAATAACCAATAATAATGTTGCTGATAGAAATGAGGTTATTATGCTCATTGTAATAATGTTGAAAGGAAAAACCAAATGATTACAGAAAGTAAATGAACATCAATGCTATTTAGTAGAAATGAACAGTGGAACTTATGAAACTGTAATGAATAGCAAAGTTAAGTTACTGGAATGAACAGCGAAGCTCTGTAATTAAAATGAACAACATAACAATATAGTTGCAGAAAATAGTAATCTTATTATGATGAGAATGGTCGACAAAAAAATTCACTTACAAAATATATAATGAAGTAATTAATTAAATCTAGAAACAAGAAACAGTGAAGCAATACGATTCCAATAAACAAAGATCAAACCAAACCATCACACAATAGAGATCGTAAAGGAATGGTACATAACAGCGAGTGAATCCACCAGGGTCGGGCCCTTAGCCACTATAGAAGCACCACCAGACTACTTCAGTATAGAAGAAAGAACAGCAAGCGGGTTATGTATTAATCATATGTAAAAAATGGTTATAGCCAGTCATAATCTGTTTTAACAACGAGAGTCGATGATCAAAGTAAAAACACAACAATAATGATGAATAATGATGAATCTCTCTTCTTTAAAATCGCTATCCCTTTTATAATGGCCAAGCGGATAAAACATGAATAGCAGATAGACTAGTAACAACAATCCCTTAGGATCAAGAGATCTTGAGGGATCTGCTTAATCCTCCAACTTTAGTTAAATATTTGTCTTTTTCACTAATGTTGTGATATTCTCTGTCCTTATCCTTAACTTCACGCTCCAATCTTGACCTGTTGTCTAGATACGGCTTCCTAGTGAAGGAACAACAGTTACTCCATTTTGTCTTTTCCCCCGGAATGGTAATTTTCCATTTCTTCTCTTTCCTGCATGAGAAAATACAACAATTAACTAAATTGCAATAATCAATAACTCCCTTGATTTTTCTATAATTCTTTGATATATTAACATCTTAGAATATAAAGGAGATATGATTTAAGGAAAAAGATAATGAAATAAATGTCAAATTCATACCTTTTCCATAGCTCAACACAAACTATCATGTACAAGCTCCTAATGAGGAAGAAAGAATTGAATTGTTCCATGTGAGGGTAGTCTCAAAACATACAAAAATTGACACACTATTTGACAATGGGTCACAAGAAAATCTCATATCAGTAGACTTTGTCAAACAACTTAAAATTGAGACCATTCCACATCCAAAGCCTTATCCAGTTGGGTGGATATGCAAGGATGCAAACTTAAAAGTCTCAAGAAAGTGCATATTGCACTTTGTAATTACTGCACACCTTATTGACACAGTTGAACTTGATGTAGTACTGCTTGATATATCAGGAATTGTTTTGGGAAGTCCTTACTTATTTGACAGGAAAGCAATCTTCCATCGCCATGAAAATAAATATCATATTTTCAAATATGGCAAGGAGTACATTGTCAGGGCACATCGCAAGAAGGCAAATATAGTGATAGTAAATGTGGGACAGGTAAAAAGGCTAGTTAATTCAAGTAAGAGTTTTTTACTTCTTATGATCAAGCCTAAGGTTGATTTGAATCATGAGTCATTTGAAAATTGTGATTCCAAGCTTAAATCAGATTTATATGATGTAGTTGATGCACATCATGAGATGTTTTAGGAACCAGCAGGTTTGCCTCCTAAAAGGGAGATTCAACATGAAATCCATTTACATCGAGATTGCCCTTTTTCTAACATAGGCATGTACCGCATGTCTATCATGGAGAATATTGAAATAAAGAAGCAAATTAAAGACTTGTTGGACAAAGGTTTCACAAGACTAAGCACTTCTCCATGTGGGTAACCGATACTGTTGACTCCAAAGAAAGATGGAAATTGGCTCATGTGTGTGGACTTCAGGGCATTGAACAAAATAATGGTAAAGAATCGTTACCCACTTCCAAGGATAGATGATTTTTTAGATCAGTTGAAAGATGCTAAATATTTCACTAAGTTAAACTTACGTAGTGGTTATCATCAAGTTAGAATTGAAGAAAGTGACATTTGGAAGACAACTTTTAAAACCAAACAAGGACTCTTTGAGTGGCTTGTTATGTCGTTTTGTTTATGCAATGCACCTGCAACTTTCATGCGGGTAATGGATGATGTCTTACGTCCTTTTCTTAATGACTTCATTATTGTCTACTTAGATGACATCTTAATTTTCAACAAGACTAGAGAAGAGCATGTCATGCATGTTAAGAAAGTACTTGATATTTTGAATAAAAATCAGTTATTTCTTAAAATGTCAAAGTTTGAATTTGAAAAGACTTCTTTGGTTTATTTGGGACACATGGTAGGAGGAGGTGCTTTGAGAATTGATCCTTCTAAGGCAGAAGCTATTGTGAATTGGCCTACTCCCAAATCCATTACAGAGGTAAGAATTTTTTTGGGTGCAGCTCAGTATTGGAGGAAGTTTATTTCTAAATTCTCTGCCATAGCAGCTCCTATGCATGCAGTGAGAAGTGCGAAGCGTACTTTCCAATGGGGAGGCAAGCAACAAAAATCTTTCGAGTATTTGAAAGAAAATATAAGTTCAGTTCTAGTTCTTGCATTACCAGACTTGAGACAACCATTTGAGATTTAGATCGATGCTAGTGGTTACGCCATGGGTGCAGTTCTCTTACAACATGGTAAGCCTATTGCATTTCATTCTAATACATTTAACGGTGTTGTTGTGAATTATCCTACATATGATAAGGAGTTGTATGTGTTGGTACAAAGTGTCAAAAAGTGGAAACACTATTTGATGGGCAAAGAAACAGTTGTTCATACCGACCATCAGCCTTTACAATACTTGCAGTCGCAAAGTAAATTGCAGCAGTCACGACATTTCAGATGGATGGGCTTCCTACAACATTTTGACTTAGTAATAAGGTACAAGAAAGGTATTTTCAATAAAGTTGCTGATATGCTTTTAAGGCCTATTATTAGTGCTACTACTTTACTTAAGAATGATTCTATTATACATGAGGGCTACATAGAACAGTGTGCATCAAATGTTGATTTTAAGGATGTGTATGCTAGCTTGAGTGAAGGAAATGATGTTGAGGAGAATGATTATCATTTGCATAATAATTTTCTCTTTCATATGGGCAAGTTATGTATACCACAGCCACAGGGAGAGAGACTAAGTATCATGAGAGAAGCTCATTCTTCTCTTATTACTGGACATTTCGGGGTAAGTAAAATGGTGGCACATTTACAGAGGTATTGTTATTTGCCTCGCATGGTAGATAATGTTTCACGTTTCATTAGAGGTTGTTCATTATGTGCTACAAGCAAGCCTAGAAATAGGAAGCTTGGATTATATACGCCATTTCCGGTACCTTCTAGACCATGGGAAAGTGTTTCTATGGATTTTGTAGGAGGTCTACCATTATCTAGAAAGAAGCATGATTATCTTTATCTAGTAGTTGATAGATTCAACAAGATGTGTATTCTTATGCCATGTAGGAAAACTATAACTGCTGAACAAACTATTGATTATATTTTCAACATGTATGGGTTCATTATGGCTTGCCTACTTCTATTGTTAGTGACAGGGATTCTAGATTTGTTGGGAATTTTTGGTCCAATCTATGGAAGATGATGGACACCAAGTTGAAGAAGAGTACTGCTTTCCATCTACAAACAAATGGCCAAATAGAGGTAGTGAATAGAACCATTGTACATATTTTGAGAGGTTATTGCAGCAAGCATCCCAAGCTTTGGGATGAGCACTTGCATTACATTCAGCATGCTTACAACCAGGCCAAGCACTCTTTTACAAATACTTCACCTTTTGAAGCTTGTTTTGGGTATTTTCCTAAGTCACCTTTAGATTTCATTCTTGAGAAGGATGTTGCCATTGATGGGCATAGTGACATTGACAAAGCTTGCATTTTCATTGAAAGAATTATGCTCATACATCAGCAAGTTCAAGAACAACTTGAAAAAAGTCAAGGTGAGTACAAGGAGAGACATGATAAACATAGAGTTGAGCATAAGTTTCAAGAAGGAGATGAGGTATGGCTGCATATTAGTAAGGAAAGAATGCAAGGAGAAGGTAAAAAACTGAATCCTATTCATTATGGTCCATTCAAGATCCTTAAACAAGTTGGAAATAGTGCTTTTCAACTAGATTTGCCTTCATATATGCAAATGTATTCCATTGTGAATGTGAAGAATTTATGTTTGTATGAACCTCCTTTAATTGTTAATCATGAAAGTGACATTAAGTTGCCATCCATAGATGATTTCTCGCCAAAATTTTTGGATGAGTTGAAAGAGGATGCTATTCTTGACAGAAGGACACGCACTTCGAGGAGGGGAAATGTTGATTATGTTCAGGTTGGTCTTAAAGGTAGCAAACCGAGTAAGGCAAACTGGATGGAGGCCGTGGAAAAGGTGAGGGAGTTGTACCCTCACCTTCTTAATAGGTAATTGAAGGATTTTCGGGTCTAAAAGCTTCCCATTTGGGAGGTGTGATCAGGTGATCATGTCTTAAGTGGAAAAAATGCTCAAATTTTGAATTGCTTAGAATTGGTTGAAACTAGAATGAAACGATAGGCCTCATCGTTATGATCCTATAGCCATGAATGACACTCAAATCTGAAACTATATGTGAAAGTTATTCAAGTTTGAAGTTTACAATTTCCTTAAAAAAAATCAGTTTGACCAGGATTGACTTTTGACTTTGGAAAATATTAAAAAAAGAATATTCTAGGAATATTCCATAAAATATTCCTGGCTGGCCAATCATGTTTTGACACTTGGCATTCTGAGGTTGGATATGAGAATGATTGTGTATAGGGAAGACCAATCAATGGGCACCACATGGCCTACCAGGAAGCCGCCACATGGTCCCTGGGTGGAGAAGCGGAGGTTACATAAAATTTTATTGCAGTCTGCAGGATTCGACCCCGGGTCTCCATGCTGCTAGCCGGGCGGCCTAACCAAGCAGGCTATGAGTGGTTCTTAACCACTATAGCTCAAAAATTATATTTAATGTTTGGTTTCCTAACCAATCATGGTTCTGCCGGCGGGGTTTTAGCTGGTCCATGTGACCACTACCCTAAACATTAAATGTAACCTCTAATGGTTCCAACAAATTCGGTGAAACGCGCCATTCTGGGCAGAGTTTGCCAAAGATAGCGGGGTTAACTACAGTTACTCCAAGTTTAGTGGAGTTTTCTTAGGCCAACTTGAACAAAACTTTAGTTGGTCATAACTTTCACTGGGGAGAACCTTTTTGAGTGAATTTTTTTTATTTTGAGTATTATGAGCATTCCAGAGCCAATGGTACAGGTTGCAGAGCCAACAGAGCTAATATTCAGGTACGTTTTCCACAGAGAAGCTTGGGGAGCCATCAGGGCCTAGGGAGTGTTAAAGTTGTATTGGGCTATGGTTAACCATTGGAGGTGAAAAAAAAGCCATTATTTACTGTTCTCTATGTTCTGAACTCATTTCCACAACTTATTTTGCATGTTTAGGCTTTCTTATCACTGTATAACCACTTTGAGCATCTAACAAGAGCAAGGACATGTCCATTTGGGGGCCTTGGACCTGACAGATGTAGCCAAGGAGGGGTGAACTGCCTCATCAGCTGTTTTGTTATATTATGTGATTTTATCTTGCTGTGCTTTTTAGATTTAATATGCTAAACAGTAAAATGAGAAAATACTCCTTCACACATAAGACTCAGAAATTTACCAAAAACACTTTGTTTCAATTGCAAGACATGAGTAACAGTTTGCACATATAATTTAATGGAAATGAATACCTTGAACAACAAATACAAGTAGTTTCATTTTCATATCAATCGAATAGACTGTTAAAGGGGTATCAGCCTTCCCCAAGTTGGCTGTTGCAGAAGTAACAGTTCTTCATGGGTCGGTTTTTACAGATGTAAGAACTTTCTCTATATAAGTTGTTGTAGGCATAGTAACCACCTAAGAGCCCCGACATCTCTTATGGATGGTTCACATTCCTTATCTATAATGATAGGGGAGTGACTTGGTTTAATTACCTTTCCCGATCACAATTATATTTCATTAAGTCCCACGGGGGTAATAAGGTAGGTCTGGAAGGTATTCGGAGCCTCTATGCACTGATTTGCTTTATTGTTTGGGTTTGCGATATGTTTCACAAGTAGTTGGGGTCGCACAGTTGGTCGAGGAGTAGGAGTTTGGAAAGGAGGTAATTGCAGCTATTGTTGCATGGGTAATCTAGGTAAATTTGAGTTCTAGGCATTCCCTCTCCAGTTCCAATTCCAAGGATATGGTTGAGATTGAGGATATTGGACAGAGGGAGATGGAGACCACTGGTTCTAGGGTGAAGGAAAATATGATGGAGGAGGAGTAGGGTATTTCCATGGATATTGTTGAGTATTATATGCATTGTTCCATGAATTGAAAGAGGAAAATTCTTGAGACATACCTGGAGGTCATGGTTGCCATGGCCTCCTTGCTGCGATGAAATAAGAGGACTACACTTCCTCACTTGACTATCTAAGTACTACCTTTAGTTTAGGAAGCTCGGGAAATTTCCTTTTCGAATGTTCCAGCTTGCAAATATTATACAAGCTAATGTTGTTCAATTTGCAATTCCCTCAAAGGATGTTTCTTCTGACAATTTGAGCATAACACAAGAAGAGGTGTGTCAGCTTCTGCTTGTGTCTTCTTAATCTGTGCTATCGTTATCTGGGAGAGAGATTAATGAGGATATCGGTCTTGAAATTTTTGAACAAATTCCCAATCTCTGCTCTGGTTACTCCCCCGCCTGCAAATTTTTGTATTCGGGCAGAGGCATCTCAAATTGTACTCCTCCGTTTGGATGATCCTCTAGAGCATCTTAGGAATAGCTTTACAATTTCAGTGAATGGGTCTTGTGATATATCCCCTTTTCCTAATAGGTTCAAGGTGTCAAGGCAGTTGCCCCTCATTCCTCTGATAAATATAGTCTTCAAGATTTCCTAGTCTAAATTGTTGTGTTTAGACCTCTACAGATTATAGTGGAACCATTCCACATAATCTTCTAGGATTTCATCCTCCTTCTGTGTCATTCTAAATATCTCCTCCCTTAAGTCCCTCATTCTGCAATAGTCCTAGTACTTTGATAAGAACGTCTCCTTCATATCATTCCATGTTCGAATAGAAGCAGAGTCCAATCCCATGAACCATCTCAAGGCTACCCATTTTAAAGTAGAAGGAAATAATTTTAATTTATTAGCATCTGCGGTATAATCATAACTTCTTCATAAGACATCAAACTCAAATAGAAAGGTATTTGGATCTTCCACAACCATCCCCTGAAAGGATGGTAAGGATGATAGAGGAATATTTTTCATAGGAGCTTCACCTCTGATATCCCCGATTAGGAACTCAAAGGTGGTGATAGTAGCATCTCTTTTAGCACTGTTGTCATCATTTTCCCCCATGACTAATCCTTCTAACCCTTGCTGTAGCAGACACCCTTCAAAATTTTCTTGTGATGGCCTCGTAGATGTAATTAATGCTTCAAATACCCTTGGGGTTGGTTGTTTCACCACACTACTTGTATCTGGATATTGATAAACCAACAAGTGCTTTTCCATCTCAAGTGTTCAATGTTCCTCCTCACTTTCCCCTTGCCCCTCGGTCCTCAAGTTCAAGCTACTAGCTTCCCCCCCCTGCCCCTGAATCAGATTCTTGGTCTTGGGGTTATGGGTGCTAGCTTTAGAATGATATGGTCCCGAGATAGAGGAATTATAGGTTTCTACCTTTGCTATGGGAGTAATAGCTTTTTGTGGCCATGTTTTCCTTGCAACCCTTTGAGAGATGAACTGTTCTTTTTCTGCCTTGGAGATTAGTTCCTAGATAAATGTCTTCCTTCCCAAATCTACACTCTTCTTTTCCTTTCTACGACTCATTTTTCCTGTGGCTGATTAGAGTGGGGAGTAATTTTAGTATCTTTATAATTCCTACAATTTCACACATGGACCCTATGTGTATTAACTCATACCATAGGTGTCTCAGTCTTCGACAGTGGTGAGCCCACCCAGGTATGTTAGAGAAATGCGCAGGTTCTTACCTCTCGTCTTATCGCCCAACAACAGAAGAGTCAGAGACATGCTAAACAAAACACCAAAATTCCCTAAGTGCCCTAGTGATCACAATGGTGAGCCTACCCAAGTATGTTAGAGCGATGTGCAGGCTCATACCTCTCATCTTACCGCCCAACAACTGTGGACTAGGAACACTTTATATCAAACAAACAACTTTGTTGATTGTATCCTCAACTGCCATCTCTGGCAACGATGCCAAAATGTAGTGTCGTTTTAATAAATCCTAATTGATTGAGACTGCAACATTTAATTGTCAACCCAGGGTAGGTCTTTCTATTTCAATGGATTTCGCACTGTCTGTGTCGATACACTACAACTAAGAATAAGAAAATGAAGAAAACAATAAAATATGTCGTTGAACCAAAATATTGAATCAAACCATTCACGTAGACATAAAAAAACACTCCACAAAATTAAATCATGCTTCGCAACTATCAAAGTAAAGGCACGCCACACAACAACTAATATCTACTCCAGCTGGTTACTACCATTCTGTTGAATAACTCAATGTAACAACATAATATAAATGGAAGCAAAAATAAATGTAATCCACGATTTGTATAGCAACAATGAGAAACCATAAATCAATTAGCTAAACTAGAATATACACTACCTCTATCACTGCAATCCCTGCCAAAAAGGAGGGCCTTTACTCCTCAGCAGGGCATAGGAATAACACAAAAGTAATTAACGAATCAGCTGAAGAGCAGTAACAACATCACCGTGCTGATTAATATTGAAAATAAACTCATAATTACAGAAGCAAAGTAAAAATACTTTTCTATATGTTGTGTTCTTGTACATGAAAAATCGAGTTCCTTTATAGTTATTATAACCTGAAATTACAAGTAGATCATTCATGAGAATCTCACGATTCTCATATTGATAAAAAATAAAAGTAGCTACAACCTATTTCCAAATACAAATATACAAAAGTTAGGATTGCAACCACTTGGGTCTGTTGCTTCCAAAATAAACAATCCCTACTACCGACAACAATTAAGTGGAATAATACCCACATTTTCCATCTCCGGCACAACAACATTGAGTGAATAGCAGTTCAGGATGTCACGACATCACTCACAATAGCATTTTTGGTGTAACAACGGACTCTTGTATCAGCGTGTAGTGTAACAACATCCAATGTGTAATAACAACCTGTAACCACATCCAATGTGTAACAACAACCTGTAATAGCATCCAGGGTGTAACAGCAAACCGTTCTACCCTTCTCTGCAGTTAATCCGCACTACATGTTTGCTTCATAGCTTTTTTCTTGTGAGCCATCACCTAAAAAGAAGAAGAGATTCCCAAAATACTTCTTCAATACTCTCCCAGTTAGCCACAGAAAGGAATAAAGCATCGTATTACTTAGTAAAATACAACAAAGTAACATGACAGTAGAATAAGTTAAAAAGGTGAGAAAACAGGGAAATTGATCACGTAAAGTCATAGTCCTGGAGCACAGAAAGGTCAAAATTGGGGAAAGAATGTGCTGAAAATAAGTAAAAAACCACACCAAACACCATGTGTGGATCTCGAGACAATCAGGGTAAAATACATGAGGACTTGTACTGCTATTAGCATTTGGTTATTTTCTTTCCTCTCTCTTTATGAAAGAACTTGTTGTCTTCAGCTGATGAAACCCTGATGGAAAATGTGTTATGTTCAGAGTGAGTCTTGGTGAAAGCAAAATGCTTGCACTTTAACTAGTACCACCTACTCTAATCAGTTATTTTGGGTTAACCCTTTTCATCTCAGTCAAGTAGAGTAAGGTGGGGGGAAAACCTTAACAAGTATTGTTAGAGGTATATATAAAATACTTCTTTGAAGGGACAACCTCTTCTACTCTCAATAAGTTGGGATCCCTCTTCCACCTCTAAAAAAAATAAGTGCCTATGAATAGTTCTTTGAGAAATGAAAACTGAAAAATGAAAAAATGAATAAGGCGAAAGAAGAGAAAGGATTCCTGCACATAGAGGTGATTCAAGTAACTCCGTCGGGGTACTGACCATGCTCACTAGTAGCGGAGAGATGCTTGTGTCCTTGCGCGACTCTGCTAGGGTACTGTCCATGCTAGTTAGCATCATAGAAACACTAGAGATGAAAATAAGACTCTGACATCTCTATTTCTTGTGTACCAGTAAACCCCTCATCCCCAATCGAAACAAATGATTTGAATTGCTTAGAATGTGTGCTGACTGATCAAGAGAATGGTAAGGGACTATATCTTAAACTCAGGTTTATTGCTGAAGCCATGGTGATCAAAGAATAGAATAATACTTCCAGAGGAGTTATACTTTCTTTTCACGAACAAGGTCTGTACAGAGAGCTTGAGTTCTACCAGTGTGTCACCAATGTTATAGGGCCTACAACCAACCTCGAAAATTTTAACTTCGCTTCGTTTTGGAACCTCCCTCCTCTAAATCATTGTATCTATCCTACACTGATCAGGTAATTATGCTTATTTGATTTCATTTGTCGTTTAACAACTTGTGTTCAACTCACTTGCCCTGTTAGTCAACCACAAGCACACCCAACACTTGGTTCACACCCATTCAATCAGCTGTCAGGAAAAATTGCACAAACCTGGAGCACATCTTGTCTTTCCCTCATGAATTGCATAGAGTAGCCCAGCAGTGTCCCTTCACTCAGAAATTGAGCAGAGAAAGCAAAGAAACCTTGCTTTGGAAATATCACAGAGCAAGCTAGGCTAGCTTCATTGCGCTCCAAAAATGCGCAGAACTAGCCTAGCTGCACTACTATTCATAAATGCGCAGAGCAGCCCAGGCCAGCTGCACTTTTCTTCGGAAATGTGTAGAAATGGCCATCTACACTACTCTCTAGAAATGCACAGAGAATCCCAACATGATTGCTCTCGAAAATTGCGCAGCGTTGGCTAGTCATATAAGGCCTCTGAGTCTAGAAGCAACACAAAAGTTTTCCCTCAGTTGTTGTCCATTGCATGTGCCAAAAGGTTGCCTGATTCCCTCCTAAATTGCAGAATCCTTCTTTGTATGCCAAGCATATTTTCCCAAAAAGGAAAAAAGTAAAAAGTGAAAAATAATCCCTAGATTTTAGGGATCTACTTTTAGCAGCATGAGTTACATACAAAACTGTGTTTAGAAACTCCCCGCCAAGTGTCGCATTTTCCTAGATTTGTGGCATGCGCATCACAAACCCTAATTTCGCCAAATCTATTTAAACAACGCCTCATACCTCATTCTTCACATTCAATATTAGATCTCTGGGATTCTTGAGGCATCTAGGAACCTTCAGCATAGTCGGTGCAACTTTTCTTTTCATGCCTTTTGCCGATTTTCTATCGCTTTTTAGTTTTTGTCTTTTATGAGTGTTTTTTCCTTGGTTTTATTGAACGAATGCTAATGTTTCAATGTATTTTAGTTTTTAGAAGTGTTGCTTCAATTTTTTCATTACCTTTCCTTAGTGTCGCATGCATAACATTGTCTCTGCACTCACAATTATCATTTCGGCAACTCGCTTCATGAGCTTCTTGGTTTTGTCGTTTGATTGATTTATGCACTTGCTTCAATCACATGTCTGTTTATTTCACTCAAATCTGCACTAGCTTCGTACGCACATACACTCCTTTGTGTTTTCAGGTTGCCATTGGGTATATCCAGGCTGGCTTGGTATGAATCTTGTCTTTCCCAACATTCTTTGTGCATTCCTGGCAGTTAAGCCTCCACCATGCCTCCAGGAATTTCATAGAGGTTTCCCACACTATCTGTCAAATGTGCTCTATGAAATCCGAAGGGGAAGTGCCTAGTCCTTCCCACTGGAATTTCACAATGTGTAGCTCCAGCCAGCAACCCAACCTAACTATTATATGCATTGCGCAGTTTCAGTCAACAGTCAGACTCATTGGACTATGCATTGCACAGATCCAACCAGCAGTCAGCCTCACTGGCAAGTTGGACTGTGCAATGCACAGATCCAGCTGACAATCTCCCAGCTTCCAAAAGTCAATGTTGTGCAATCGTGCCTAGGAGTCACCAGTTTGTTTCCTGAATGTTTCTTGAAGTTGTTTGATGTTTTTAGTTGACATTTTCTCGCCATGAGTGACTTTGTTATCTCTAGGTACCATATGTTTTTGAGAAACTTCTCAGTAGTATAGGTATCATGGCCTCCAAGAGATTTAGATCAAAAGACACAGTTGAAAGTAGTACTAGGGACATGATTGAACAGGCATCTATGAGATTTTTCATGCACATATACACACACCTATTCATTGAGAAAGACATCAAGATAACATGAAAAAAATCAACACCATTTTCTCAAGCAGCTTTGAGGAGAATCTAGAGGATCAATAGGTCTATGTGAACATCCAAAAGTCAAGATTATATAAGGTTGCATGCAGGTTTCCCATGTTCTCTTGCATAGATGTGATCCATTGGATTGTCTCACACACTGATCTTGAGACAATGATACTGAGAAGTGTCAGTGGATCAAGACTCGCTTCCTTTACGATGGAGGACTATTAGAAGATATATCATTTTCCATTTTCAGTAAGCAGGATGGATGCACTGTTATACACTCCTAATAGCAGCATGAACACAAGAGATATCTTGAAGCATTGAGTAAAGGAGCTAGCAAAGTTCAGGACGATGACTAACCAGATATACAAGATGAAGACACTCAGGAAGGCATACCAGTTCTTGGTCATCTTTGTATGCTTCTTATATGGCCAACGGAGTACAAAGACCTTCCCGTAGAGTTGGGTTTCTATGTTGGATGCGCTAGAAAGTGAAGGAAAATTGTTCAACTATTCCAACATGTGGGCTCTCCAGTTGAACGTGCATCTCTGAAATGCTCAGAGTCCAGCCAAGGATCAACAAGCAAGATTCTTCATGTTTTCCTACTTGCTTGATGCAATTTGTACTCGCCAATAGTTTCCTAGCATGGGTTTGGCATGGACACCTTCAGAGAGTGTTGTGAATGTATATTGCAGGTTGCTCTCAGATTGCAAATACCAAGGATTCATGGCTAGAATATATGACAATTTCATCGCCCCTCTGTACATGATGATCTTTGGAAAAGATTCGTCCTACATGTCCCAGGCAACAATGAAGGCATTTTTTAACATTACAGATTGGTACACCTCACCCGAAGGCACCTTCATCAAGATTTACAATGTAGAGAAAGCCCTGCATGTGTTTCTGAGGTTTTCCACGGACAAGTTGGTCATGCAGGAGGTTGTGTACCACATCTCAACAAGGTTATCAGTTGGACAACACAGTAAGAAGAAGGCACCATGGCCTATGCTTCTTATGTGAATTAGGTTGTACATGATTAGGAGTTTGAAGGAAGCAGATGTGGAGATGGTAGACTTCAAGAAGTTTAAGTTCAGCACCAATAGTTTCAACCCTTATGACCCACATGGTTTATGCAGGGACCACTATGCGAGTGTACTATTCTTGTATCTAGAGGGCATGTCATTGGATTGAGGAAGACCCATGGATATATTGTTATAACTCCTCTAGGCTCAATGAACCGTTAACATTGTAGTAGAGTGGCTAGCAGTGCTACAGGCAACAGCACCATAGGGAGCAGCAACAACAGCAGTAGTAAACTTGTGCAAGACAAAGGCAAGAGGAATATTGTTGAAAGCACAAAAGATGGTTGATGCTACCTTGGTCGGTGCTACAAAGGACTATGCCAAGCCATGAGCTTGACTGTTAAGTTCTTGATAGAAGAAAACGAGTGCATGGTTAATGAGTTTCAAGTAGCCAAGCAGAGAGAGGAACGATCAATAGGAACCGCCAAAGCAGAGATGAAGATGGCCATACTTGCTGAAGTATCGATTCTTCAAATAGTCACACAGAGACTGTATGACAGGTTTGTCACCATGGACAAGGAAGTTGTCCATCTACATGGTCATCAGCTGCGCTGCACCAAGATAATGCAGACGCCCATAGGTATACATGTCGTAGTTGATCATATACAAACATGGACAATGAGGTACAAGGGAACCCCGCTTCACTTGCAAAAGATGATGATGACGTAGGTAGAGTTGGATAAAGCACGCATCTAGAGTCTGATCTGGAACTATGAGGAACTCTCGCTACTCATCACCACTGTTGAGGCTTCATATACATGGTTGTACACGAGTTTGGATGTTGTGGTGATAAATTACGATACCCTATCGATTGGTACACTCACCAAGGGTAAAGATAAGAACCAAGTCATATGGGAGCTCAATGCATACTTTGATCAGTTGATTCTCATGACCACTAGTGCAGATAACATGCAAATGTATATCGCTAGTCCAGCCTTGCTCAGGACTAAGCTGCGCATGTTACAGGATGAATTGAACCGAGGTTCCAAATCAATATACCTAGTAGCAATGGAGGCAAGAGTTTGTTTCTAGAAGAACATCACCAAAGAGTACGAGGACACTATTGCGCACTACCAAGCATGGTATCAATTGTTCATTGAGGATCACAGAGAGGAGGTTGATGAGTTCGTCATTCCAAAGCCATCCAAGTCTTAGTGTTTTCTTGTCTAGCTGACTCAAGCCAATTTTGTCCCACATGGATATATGTGCAAAATGTATCATTTTTGCAAACATGATGTAAAGTGAAATTCCAAGTGTCATTAATGGAATACAAATAGTCATATGTAATGTAAAGAGTTACGTAATGAAGTTGAAGAGCCATGAGGGTAGTCCAAGAGTCACAAAGGGGAATGTCAAGGGTCACCCCACCCTTTGTTATAAATATAACCTCATAACTCATAGAATAGGATTTTAGAAACCAAGATTTTGTGAGGCATTTCTTAGAGAGGGCTTGGAGAGTATTGTGACGAGCCTTGGCTTCTCCACTATGTAAATAAAGTATGTCCCTTTGAAGGAGCAGGCAGTGTTGACCGTAATTTTCCACTATTGGGGCTAGTGGTTGTCATTGTTGTATGTATGGATCAAATTTTCACTTTATATAATATAATAGAGCCAACATGTTTCATGCATATGTTGTTATTGTAGTTTGACTATTCTGGTTACTTTAGCAATGTATGTAGTTTTACTTCCGCATTGATGTATGGAATATTTTGTATGTGATTGTATGAATCTTATTGAAGCATGTTGTTGGTTTAACTCATCAATTTGGATTGTCGACTATTCTACTTTCCATTGTGATGTCATCCAACGCTTGTGTTCCTTTCAAGTTGCATACTATTGCAGGCTTCTAAGGGACACACTTCTTTTCCCCTTCCATGTGATATAACCTCCCCATGCATCTCTCTTGATTCGCTGCAAGGTCACACACTTGCTTCCGACAAGGATATCTTTCTTACCTCTACGCGCTATTGTAGTCAAGGAATAACTTTACTATCCACTGTTAGGACTCCTACTCCAAATGGTCTGAGGTATAGTTGGGACTTCTTACCAGGGAAATCCCCTGATATGTTGGCAGGTTCAACATTGTAAACACCTTCAAAGTCCACTATTCCTACTTCTTCTTCCTCTTCATAGTTTGTAATATTTTGTTTCTTGGAGTCTTCTCCAAATGCGATGAGTAGATATTCATTTGAATCATCCTAAGAGGAGTTTTCATTGTCTGATTCTGGTGTTGATCTATCCTCTTTGGATTAGAGTCCCTTTTACTCAGAGAGATTCTTCTTCTCATGTTTTTGAGATTTTCCTCAAGATTTCTAATCATATTCCTTTTTTGTCCTTTCTTTGTAAGGGAACTTGGACAAAAGATGTCCAACTTTTCCACAGTCAAAGAATTTAAAGGGATTCTTGTCAGGATGCCATTCCATACCCAATTTCATGTAGGCATGCTTGATATTTTCCTTTGTTACATTGTGTCCCCCCTTTAACACAATTTAGTAGTTGACCCCCATTATATTTTGGATCGAACTCGAACTCTACATCTCGTCACAACATAACCCTT
Source organism: Pinus taeda (assembly GCA_000404065.3). Classification (NCBI taxonomy): domain Eukaryota; kingdom Viridiplantae; phylum Streptophyta; class Pinopsida; order Pinales; family Pinaceae; genus Pinus; species Pinus taeda. Next base: position 16,974 of record APFE030236961.1, read on the forward strand.
ACCTATAGCGAAGAATCACAATTTGTTATTTGTAAAGAATTTTACAATGCACAAATCAAAATGGAATCCTAAACTAGTTGCAAGGATTATGTTCCTTGCAAAGGATGAATATAAGGGGAACAAAAGGAAACGAACCAAAAAAGGGAAGAAAAAGAATACTAACAATTACGAGGCATTAAATATGGTGTATGAAGAAGGAGAAATTCCACAAAATAACCCCTCCTCGTAAGAGAATGATCAAAAGTTGGTATTAGATCTAGATCCAAATAAAATTAATGAAAATATGCCATCGTTAGAAGAATATATGATGCCAACACAATGGATTTTGGAGTCTTCTATGAAGGAGGAAGAATTCTTCTTTGCTAAAAAAACCATGATTGGGTTGTCTTTTCTAAGTTCGGAAAACAAAAAATTAGAGCCGAGAAGGAAAAAGATCTAGAGAGGCCCCAATGAAAGATAGGTTGGAAGAGAAATACAGAGGTGAGATTGGAAAAAATAGAGAAATATAAACAAATGGGCACCCAATGGATTCTAGATCCAAAACTCAAAGGCTAGAGGAACACCAGAAAAGGAGGAGACTCTGCCCCTTAGCAAAGGGCAAACCGTACATGCAATAATTAATGAAGGTTATCTCCTAGAGTTGTAGGGTATTATCATTGGAAAAAATATTGAAGAATTTGACTTCGTTAATCAATAAAGAATAACCCTTAGTTCTTCTACTCTAGGAGACAAAAATGGGGGATTAAGATATCCTTCAAAAACAACATAAGATTTGGAATGACAATGGGATTCTTTCTATTAGTTAAAGAGTAAGATTTGGGTGGTGTGTCCACCCTATGGGATAAATCATTCCTCAGGTTGCTTGATCATTGATTTTCCACCCAAAATTTTGCTACCATATTTATTCATATCAATATCAAATAACATTTGTGGGGAAAGAAAAGGGGATCTTAAGTTAGAGATTAGTTTCAAGAAATTTGGAAGATCTCATCCAAAAATTATTTTTTTTGGACATAAAACATTCCTCCAACAAATTTACTTCGAGAAAAAAAATTATGGACTGTGTTATATTGCTACTCATTTATATAGATTCTTAATAGCACACTCACTCTTGTCTCAAAATATGTTGCTCTGTTTTTGAATCCTTCCTTGAAATATTTCAAATCAAATACCATTTTTTCTTGAAATCAGTGAAAATATTGATTTTAAGCCCCTTCCCTTATGTTATTATTCAATATGGGGACGAACAACAGGTTTCAACGATCTGGTAAAGAAAATCCAAAGTGAATGGATAAAACTGAGTGATGACTTGGGAACAAAAGATCAAGTGATTAAAAATCACATTAAAAAAGCAAGATCAAGAAAAATAGATAGAGAGACAATCAGAGATACTGGCACATGAAAAGAGAATGGGAATTATACAATCCAATATAGAGGATGGCCCTATGACAAATGACCTGCCTAAGGAATAAAGGGAAGAATTTCCAAATTATCATAAAGCAATAAAAGAGGTAGAGGAAATTTGGTGTTTAAAGTCCCAAAGTATTTAGTTAAAGTAAGGAGATATAAATACAAAATATTTTCATTAACAAGCAAAGAACCTAGTCTAGAAAAATAACATCAAAGAGATAACAAAAATAGATACTAAAATATTAGACTTTTCTCAAATCAAGGAGGAGGTGGTCCATCACTTTAGTGATTTGTACAACACCAAATCCCTAGGCAACTCCGGAGTAGGATTATCAATGTTGGAACGGATTCTGGAATCTGTATCTTAGGAGAATAACCTTGCTCTGATAAAAGAGCCCACGGAAGAGGAAATATATCAAGAATTATTCTCCTTTCAACTCAGATAAAGCTCCAAGACCAAAGAGTTTTTTACCCACTCCAAACATTAGTTTTTGGAGATAATAAGACTTGATTTTTTCAGAATGGTGGGTTACACTTTTAAGAATAATTGCATAGGGGCTGAAATTAACTCTTCCTTTGTTGATTCCCAAATAATCAAGCCCTGCTTTTTTTTCAATATTCAGACCCATTTTTGCTTTTTAATGTTTCATATAAAGTGATTTCTAAGATTCTTTCTAGAATACTAAGCCCTTTCTTCCAAAAATAATATTGAAAAATCAAGGAGCTTTTGTGCATGAGAGGAAAATGATAAATTATTCTTGTTCAAAAGGCTATCAATTCTAGTTAAAATCAGGGAGACAAAGACATGATTGCCAAACTTGACATAGAAAATGACTTTAATAGAGTGAGTCACGAATTCCTATTTAAGGTGATGACAAAATTTGTCTTGATGCTAAATTGATTCATTGGGTTTCTCTTAGCATAAAATTGCACTAAATTCCCCCCTTGTTAGTGCGAGAGTGGTTAGGTTTTTTCGTGTCTCGCAAGGCCTTCACAAAGGTTTCCCCTAATCTCCATCCTTGCATATCATTATGGAAGATTCCCTCAATCACATATTGGAATTTGAAAGAAGATGTGAGCACCATCCAGGAATCAAGTTTGTCATAGCTAGCAAGAGCATCAATCACTCTGAATTTGTTGATGACAGACTTTTGATGGTTGGAGCTTCCTCAATAACAAAAAGACGATTTAAAAGGGTTCTAGATAATTTTCTTGAAGCTTTAGGAGGTCAAACAAATTGTAGGAAATATCATATTTATACATGGAATATTTCATTTAGAAAGCAAAGACTAATTGGAAGAACAATGGGCTTTCAGTTAGAGGAAGCATTGCAAGAATTTAAGTATTTAGGAATTCCTATTCGCCTAAAGTCACATTTATCCCAATATTGGGAAGGTGTTATTTCAAAATTCAAAGGAAAATTGGTTGCTTGGGGGCTTAGATGGCTCAATATTGCAAGTCTTATTGTTATGATCAAAGCAGTCCTCTCTGCTTTACCACTTTATCGATTCTGAATGGTTCTTTATCCACAAAGTATTCTCTTTGTTTTCATAAAATAAATTCACAGGTTTCTATGGGAAGCAGGCAAAATAAGTATAAGTAAATTCCATCGGATTAAATGGGGGTATTGCGAAGCATCCTAAAAATCATGAAGTGCTTGAGAATAAGGACCCTATGCTAATGAGTAAAGCAATAGGGGCAAAACTGGTTTGTAGATTCATCACCTAAGAAGAAGATTGGTGGACGTTATTTGTCAAGGAAAAATACCTTCAAGAAAGAATAAGAAGTCTAGATTCAATTTAACCCTCAATAGGGTGCTCCCCGATCTGGAAAAAAATTGTATTAGTGGTCCCTATCATTTGTTCAAGTCTGTATTGGAAGCCAATAAATGGGGAAATATAAATCTGTGGATTGATAAAATAATGTATCAACAACCCACATGAATGTTTCTAGGAGTTTATTCCACCAAGAGAATTCTTATGTGCTCAAAGAAAATTCACATTAGCTAATATTTCCAGTTGGGATGAGGAAGTTAATTGGGCTGGATGGAAATTTAGAAATATTCCACATAATCTTTGGCACTTGGCCTTCAAGCTTCATGATCAACTGGTGGAATGCATGCCATAGAAATTAGAGGAAATAGATCAAGCAGGATGGAATTCCTTAGTTATTTCAATGAAAGAGGGATATGTTGCTATGTCTTCCAGTCTTGAGTTCCCTGAAAGTTTAACACTTGGAAAAAAAATATGGAAAGCTAATGCCAATACAAAGGTAAACTTGTTTTGCTATATTCTTTCGATAGAAAACTTTTGATAGCTAAGAACTCAAGAAAGAGAGGCGTTTGTGGCCCCTATGGGTGTCCTCTTTGCTTGCATCAAGTAGAAAACACCTCATGTACCTTTCCAAATTGTGATTATACTATAGCGCTTTGGATGGAAACAATTTCCCCACTCTCCATTAGAGTGGAATGACACTCTAATTTTCAAGAATTCTTCTCTTCCTAGACCAAAACTTATTCTAGAAGCTTTTTGAAGAAACATAACTTCAAAAATTATTGGGAAGCTCTCTCAGAATTTATATGTTGGAAAGTATGGTTAACAAGGAATAATGCAATCTTTAATAACATGGATACTGCTCCCCATAGCACATTAATGAAATAAATCATATTGTGTGTTGAGTTTGGAGCTCAAAATATAAGCTATAACTCTTCTCGACAAACTTAGATCAAATGGAATGGGATTGGCTTAGAAAGTTTATAGTTTTGGACAACTTTTTCCAAAACATAGGATGTAGCTAGCGTGAAATAGATAAAAGGTAGAAGTTAAGATTGACAGAGGTAGAATTAAGAGAATTGAAGAGCTTGCAACAATGATGGGTTCTCTATTTTTATGGGGCATCCAAATGGAACCCAAGGGTTGCAGGGGGGAAGGGTACTCTATGACCCCAAGGAGGACTAAGTGTTTAGGTACTCATGGGTTCTTAGTCATAGAAAAATAATCAATCAAGAATATATGGTCTTTACTAGGGACAGTTGTTATCTAAAGAGAAATAGGTGGACACACTTATGGTTATGCGGGATTCTCTCCAAATCCTGCATCATTTGGTCATAAGGATTCCTTCAAAAAGAGAAATCCATGGAAAACATCATGAAAAGAACGAGAAAATTGAAAAAAAATCCCATCCAAAACATATTTCCATGTGCTAAAATACTTCAACAAAAATTCCATGTCCTAACGGACTTCAAATTGAGAACATTTTATGGAGTAACCAAGAAAACAGTGCAATCGAAATTGAATGGCAGATTTATTAGGAATATTCCCATTACCTTCGCTGTTTTTGCCATAAGAATAGGGATTAACTTTCTAAGAACTAAACAAAATTTCAATAATACCTCGATTGCCTTGTCTGTACTGTAATTAAAAAAAAAGCATTACATATCGAAACTTTGAAAAAAATATAAAACTCTAAAATTTGAAAACATTTTATCCAGTAACAAAGAAAATAGTACAATCGAAATCGAATGCCAGTTTTTACTGTAGTCACTGGATTTTACTCGGTTCACCTTTTTTGTTTTTCCATAAGAGTGGGGATTGAATTTATAGTCGGTTCACTTTTTTTTTTTAAATCTAACCAAATTTCGGTGAAATTTCAGTGAAGTTCCGAAATATTTTCTAGTTCAGCGTTTCCGCTTTTCTCGAGTCAAGTTGTGAGTTTTCCTTTTTCCAAATCTCTAAAATTTACAGATTTTTTTAATGGAAAGATTTTCGGCCACTTTCTTTAAGAAGTTGCTCCAAGTCAAAACAGGGCCATTCTCACTTTTCCTAAATTTTCTCATTCATGTTTTTATATAAAATTTCAATTAATTTCTAATCAAATAACATAAATATTACATTATATAAAATGATATAAATTGGGAAAAAAATACAATGATAAACATATTCACAACTTCATTACCATTTTTATTAATATATATTTATTTTGATATAAAAAATTGCTATATATCTGATATTTAATAAAAATAATAATGAAAACTAAAAATAGGAATCTTTGATACACATTAATACATATTGATGGTGTAGTTTAACTTATAGACTAAACAATGTATTTTACAGGAATCCAACAATGCAATTTCAAGCTAAAATGTGATTTTTGTTGTTGTTTAAAATACATTTTGAATGCATAGATTCAACACCCCTGGACACTTAAATTCTACAAATTACACAACTTAGACACTTTAATTATACAAATTAAACTCACGTTTTTTTATTAAAATTAACCATTAAAAAATGTTACAGTAGAAAAAGCTCTTTCTTCTATAAATTAAACTATGCCTATTTTAATTAATAGAATTGATATTGAAAGAATTTTTTTAATTAACATAACATCAATTCCATCTTTTATTATTAAAATCATTGCATTAATTTTATTATAAATACAATTAAATGAAAATATTAAAAAAATCCATAATATTTTAAATGAAAATAATTTTAAAAAAATTATGTAACCCATTTAATAATATTTATTTAATAAATAATATATCAAAGACCATAAGAGGTATCGCATTCACCTAGTTTACAAAATAAACATGTAAATGAGATACTTATATTTCTTTACCCAAATTTCTTATTCATTTTATATTTATCGAGTTATGGTTTATATAATTTTGTTTACCTAAATTTTTGATTCATTTTATATTAATTGAGTTATGGTTTATATAATATGTGAAAGATTATGGATGAAGGTGATATTTTATATATTATTTATATAAAAGGGTATTTTAATTTTCAAAATTTTTAACTCAAATGTATTATATATATATATATATATGTGTGTGTGTGTGGGTTTTTGATTGTTTTTTAATAATGTTTATTTATTTATTTAAAAATTATTCACCTACTTTCAAGACTCTTCAATTACTAGATGAGTGTTACATTCTATTATCGAAACTTGTTGTTTCACTTTTACAAGATGTTACACTACAATGTGCACATGTACAAAATAGGCTTGAGTAAGCCATGCAAGACATAACAAAGACTCGGACAGTTGTGGGAAGACCAACTCTTCAACATCCTTATGATGATTGATGGTGGCGAATCGATGCCAAGCTTGGTAGCCCATGATGGTATCTGTGTACTCTGTGGTGACATCCTTTCGGAAGCGAACTCTTGCCTCCATTGCATCCGGGTACACTAATTTGGCTCCTCTATCCAACGCGTCTAATAACATACACATCATAGTCTTGAGTGCAGCCGGACCAACAACATACTAACACACATAGTGTCTACACTGATCTTCAAGTTTGTGCTAGTGGCTATGCGCCTCACCTTGTCGAATTACATGCCCAGCTCGAGTCGAACTTGGTTCGTTGTCTTCGTCTCAATGAGTGTGTCGATGGATGGGATCGCATGCATGCACACAATGACATCCATGCGCTTGAACACCTGTGCATGTCATCGATAGCACTGATCACCCTGTAAGCTCCGTGCCAACTGCTGAGAAGGGTCTATAACATGTATGGGCGTAGTTTCATTAACCTTTGTATGTTGCGCCTCCTGTTGTACCTATTCAAGTTGCGCTTCCTTTCTCTCCTCTGCGCAGATCTTGTTCTTCCTTGAGTTGTCGCTTCAACTCCTGCAACTCCTTCTCTGTTTCCTACATCCTCTATTTGTCTCTTTGCCTTTTCATGATCCTCTTGTCGTGTTGTCGCCTCTTAGCCTTAATCTCTAAAGATGCTTTAATCACGATTGGATCTACTTTGAACTTACAACTTTTGTCCACCTCTGCACTGTCAACAACCTTCCTCTTGCCTTGGTCACGCACAAGTCTGCTACCTTTTACTTCTTCTGATGGTGCTTCTCTCTACAATGCCATTGCCATTTCATCTTGATATCCTTGTCTATGAACAACTTGGTGTCTTCATAGATAAGAAAGCTCATAGACACTCGCTCAACTACATCTCCATTTGTGCTTTCAATTGTGTCCTTTGACCCTACTCTATGGGAGGCCATTGTACCTATATTACTAAGAGGTAGGCAAACACTTGTGATATCTAGAGACATAGCAACACTCATGGCAAGCAATCGGTTAGTTGAAAACCAAAACAAAATGTTGGACTGACATGCAACATACCTGTGTGACTGACTGTGAAGATTGCGCAATTTTCACCGGGAAGTTGGGAGACTAAATGCCAAAATAACCCAAGGCACAATCCGGGTTGTCAGGAGGCTGATTGACCGCTAGAACTGGGCAATGCATAGTGCAGCCTGGCTTGCTAAGGATTGAAACTGCGCAATGCAAAATTTTATTCAGTAGTGACATGAAAACCAGCAAACTGCATTGTGCAATTTCTGGGGCCATCAAGGCATTGCCTCCCAGAATTACGCAATGCATGCCTGGAGGCTAGTGTTGGGCCAGATTTGCACAATTTCTAGAGGGAAGGTAAAGCCTTCACCTCTTGAAATGTGCATTTCTGATCCAGGTGGATGTTGGTGGCCACCCGCCTATCCCACTTCGACCCCCACAACTATCTCTTTCAGTTTTTCAGTTTCCTTAATTGTATCACAATTTACTATTTTTAGCAGTTTTTTGGGTCCTAAACTCCCGGAGCCATTTTGAGGCCCTAAACGACGTTTGTTTGGCAATCTACCACCAACGATTTTCTCATAATTTCATTTTTTTCGTTGTATTCCTTGGAGAGATCTTTCCAATGGGGTATCATGCACGTCAAACGGAGATAATATGACCAAGTCACGACCCTGGGAAGTTGGTTGTCCAACTAACCAACAGGGCCCATAAACTCTTGGTGTTAAATCTCCTCGAGTTAGGGTTTTGGTTGTTTAGGGTTTGCTCTTATTATTCAATAATAAAAAGGCCCTTGAGCCTCATTGTAATGCAGTTCAGAGGCATGTAGCTGTTAGCTCTACTGACAAAAGGATAAAAAGTGGATCCAAAACACTCCCAAAGTCTGCAAATCTGCTTAAAATGATGCCAAGGGATCCATTCATGCTGTTGAAATTTCCAATTTTTGTCAAAGGTCATCCACTGATTGAAATAGTTGCAGCTGGAAAGCCCTTGGAAGGTTAGCAATACATTATCAGGAGGCCTAAAACACTCCAAAACCATGAAAAAACCAAAATCGCAGGCTTAACAGTCCAAATGCACAACAACCGTTTGATCTGGCCGATCAACGACCCATATCTAATCGGCGGATCATAATCGGAGGAGGTGAATCAGCGGTATCGGCATGGACAGAAGGGGCATTATGATTGCGATCAACGATGCAATATGGACCGTCGATCATGCATGTGGATCAACGGCCCACATTACATCGCTATATCGCTATCGGCAAAAACCAAAGGAGGACTTACGGAGGGGAACAGGACATTGTCGCTCAACGATCGTCGATGATCGAATCGGCAGGTCACATCGGCAGAGGCAAATCAGTGCAAAACATGCGCCGATGGTGATGGCGATCATTGATTAAATGAGGACTGTTGATCGCATACGCGGATCGACAGCCCAAATCACATCGGCGCTATCATAGAGGAGGACTTACGGAGGGGCACAGGACACTGCCGATCAACAATCATCGATGATAGGATCGGCGGGTTGCATCGGCAAGAAGCACATGTTCTGCCCGGGGAATGTACGATCAGCGATTGCAATCGGATCACATCGTTGTATCACATCGGCGGAAACCAAAGGGGCGGGATTTTAACATATGCATACGATGTGACCCGATAGCCGGACCTGAAAGGATTTCGAAGTTAAAATGTATATTTTTCAAGTTCCGCCAGCGCCCAATTTTTAATGTATTTTAATATATTTTGTTGTTTAAATGAAATATGAAGGAACCTTCGGCGAGCGCCGATAGCGATGAAGCCCGGACCCGAAAGGGTCCGGGAAGTGAAATGTATATATTTTTTGAAGTCAACCAAAGGCAATTTTTCATATTTTCCAACGTTTTTATGAATTTCCAAATACACAGGGAAGCGAGGGAATCGGCCGAGTGCAACATGCGATAGCAACCCAAGGGTGGACCCGATAAAGGAATTAATCATGTTTATGGGCTTTTTGAAGTCCAAAAGAAGTAGAATGTGCGGGATTTCTTAGTATTACAGCATTTTCTGTATACAACAGAAAACAATCGTTATTAAGCATTTTCAAGAGATCACAAAGCCCGAATAGCCATTCCGTCACCTAGAAGAGGCCGAGAGACAGAGATAGAAGGTTGGAACTGTAAAGGCGACAACACAACATGAAGTGGCCCGGAGTATTTCACCTTCAACAACTGCATTCAAGAAACAGTATGGCCGAGGGGAAGATGACATGCCTCGAGCAGATTAGCGCATTTATCAGTTATGGAATTCATCCATATTACACTCCACCTACTTGAGAAGTATAGTAGAGCATCCGAGAAGATCAATTCCATTCATTAGAGAAAGCAGATTGTAGCAGAGACTCCATCAGAGAGTTAAAGTGGTTGGTGGTCAATTATGACCCCTCCACGCCTAAAATAGCAGAGCATTTTTGTAAAGAAACTCTATATATACCCAGAAAACAGATGTAATCAGGGTTGACAGTTGTTATTTTGATGTAAGGTTCAACTTTTGGAGACTGTAACTACTTTGATACTTGCAGCGTCTGGTCTTCATTTTCAGCTAATGCAAGCTTCTTTTGTTGTTCATTGTTCACTTTCCACTTCTTCTTTGTTCTAGGATGTGTCTGTTATGCAGTTTCATGTGCTCTTGATATTTATCATTTGAGGCGCTCTCATCCCACCTCTTTGTTAGAGTCTTGTATGTATCATTGAATGTGTTATGCAGGTTTTTGTTTACTTAGTGCCAGAGAGATGTCATCCTGTCTGTGCATTAGGAAATAGATTTGTAGACCTTTTTACTAGTTGCAGCCGACCATCACATGGTCTTGTGCATCTACTGGTGTGGTCAGTATTCTCCATACTCACCTAATCCTCAAACTGTAAGTAATTGGTGGTCTAAAGCCTTGTAGTCTGGGGGTGTTCACCCATGTCTGGAGTTAAGCATAGTAGAAG
>APFE030236962.1:0-23557 GCA_000404065.3 Pinus taeda
CAAGACTGGCCATAATTCACGCTATCATTAGTTGCAAAAAATTGCAAGTTTCTTCTTCCCATTTTCTTAGCAACTAACCTGACGACGTCATGTAACATCTATATCTCAACATCTGAAACTTTAATCCAAATGCTGGTATGGTCTTCCACTGAACTAAATATAACTTTAATCCAAATCTGTATGGTTTGCCACTAAGACTAAATATACCATCATGTAGCTTGATGATGTTCAAGATACAAATGATATGAGAAGTAAATGAGCAGATACATGTAATTTGAATGGCAATTGCAATGCAAAATTAAATTTACTAGAAGATCATATTGAAAGAGTTGTGTTCTTGCAATAATGGACCAGAGAAATGCCAAGCAACTGCTATTGCTAAAGGCAGTAATCGAAAATAATTAGTGAATAATATGATCAACATTCACAGAATGTTATTTCTGTGTTTCTTTTTTTAGATCAGACTGAACCATAGATGCAGGTGAAAAATGATCACTAAAGTTAAGTGCTATTTAAACTGTGTTTGTAAAGTGAACCAGTGGTGAGTAGTTACACCAGCATGCCAGTATACCATATCAAGATTATAGGATTACATACTTTTCCAATGAGTTACAAAATCATAAAAGTATATCTTAATTAGGTCATACCATATAATGAGATATTAATGTGAACAGAGAACCAAGAATCTGCATGAGAAAGCAATGAGGAACTAATGAATGCACCAGACTTTAAGTTACACTAACATTATTCTGCTGTCAAGAATCCGATTGTTGTAGGTTATTGTTAAGAATATATGTCCTTAGATACCAAATTGGATAGCTAATTAAAGAAAAACTGCAATGTGATGTGAGTCACTAGATGATCCAATCCATCCACTAATTCACCTTTCGAATGATCATTTAATGCAAGATGAGGAGTACTAATGATATAGATTCTATCAATCACAGAGATGTGGTTCAATATCCACCAAAAGTCGAAGAAGTGCTTCGAGTCTCGTGACAAAAGAATCTTTTTCCTATTACAAGATTACCATCAATCCTATGGAAAGTATATTATCTACAAAGTGGATGCCTTTTAACCAGTTAAGGCCCATGAATGACTGGACAACATAATTATATAGTGGAGCTTTCTGGATAAACCCACATAATTTTTTATTTTTTTTTGAAGAAAACTAGTACTATCGGATGATTTATTATATGCTTGAACAAAGTCGTATGACCAAGAAAAGTAAAACTAAAGTGACATTTTCCTTTTAATCACATTCAGTTACTATTTTCATGTCATGTGTTAAATGAGAGTGATTTCCTAGCTAGAGAGAGAGAAGAAAGACCAGTCATTGTTATGGTGGTATTATATATGAGGCATGTGAGTAGTGAAAGAGAAAGCTTCGTAGCGTAGCCGAAGCACATGTCGTCTCTATATCTGTTTGAGATAGGGCCAACCCCCTAGCTCTCAAGCTCGAAATAAGCTTTCCCTGAGTGTCCAAGGGGTGAGGGAAGTGGAAGAGGAAACAAAAATGCATGGAGAAGAAGAAGGAAAGGGAAGAGACAAAGGAGACTGAATGCTACTAGGAAGGAAGTGGCCAGAGCTTACAACAGGAAGTCCAAGCCCCATAAAGGTCCCCTCAGGGGCCTCGGCATCGGATCACAGCCTTATGATTGTGAACCCTAACCATCGGCATTATATATGATGGGAGTTATTTGAAACAATATGCCCATCACGTAGTTTAGGGCCTATGGTGTAAGGAATTCTAACTATGTTATAATTCAAAATAGAATCCCAGAATAACATTGATAATGATGATCCATCCCAAGGCCAGAAAGAAGTACGGTTAATTTTGCTATGACAGTATACATTGAAATTATGTATTGTATCTGTTTAAGAAATCATAACTTAGAAGAATTAAATGGACTGCTTTTAACAAATTTATTGAATGTATCTTTAGATTCTTATGGCTATTAATGATTACTCTAAGGAATTTTAAGAAATCAACAACCAAAGAAATATTCCACACCATAAAGAAGAGACACTGCCACCCAACCCAGAACCGGATCGGATGACTGGGAAGGTTATCCCTCCCCAACTCAAAATAAAGTCGTTTTATTAATTATATGGCCTGCCTGCAAGCGCACCCGCAAAGGCAACACCATCCCTTAAATTGCAATACATTTAACCATATTAATTTCCCGGATAGGATATAAAATTGCCTGCATAAGACATTAAACATAAGATTGTAAGCTTGTGGCCATGGCTATGCGTTTCCTGCAAATTCCTTTTGACAACAATGTCGAGAAATCTTATAAGCAAAGGGCCCACAATATTAGTGATGAATAACTGAATCAAGAAATTGCATATATAAAGGGCCACAAAGATAAAGTTGTCATAAAAGCTTTGGTCTTCTCCAATCTGAAAACCTCAACGATCTAAGATAAACCTTGATTATACAAGACCGAAAACCATCTGCAAAACGCAAGCACTCCAACAAAACCCATATAACACAAGACTGCAAAAATGTTTATTATTCATGGATTAAGGCATTATCGAATTTCTCAGCCAACTTAAAAAATTATTGAGTTCCCTGATATGTCCCTTATTCTTCAGAGATTAATAAGAGATTGTATAAGGAAACCTGGAAGACATGAAATTCTTGTTCGAATAGAACAAGAAAATGACCACTCCACTGTCAATTACATGCAAATCATATCGAACTCAAACTTACTACCAGTCTTAGATATAAAGAGTCAGGCCAAAGAGATGAACTTGTTTAGCTTATTGAAGTTTTAAGAAACAAAGCTCGCACTACTTGTATAATGAGATAAGGTAGGAAGGAAAGACAACTAGAGTTTGAAGGCAACATTCTATAAGCATTCAAACTTTTTCTTCCATAGATTTTGTATCCAATTCAGACATTAATATGTTGCTAGACCATACCTGTACTAAAAACTGTTACAGCTACCTCAAATGTTTCTTACACTCTGAAACCTAGTTGAAAGCACACATGTAGCTTAAGTGCCATGTCTCACTATTCCTATAAAACATTGATGAATATAACTTGTCATTGTTTACAAAAAATGAGTGAAAATGCAAGGATCCATGCAAGAAAACTTATCTTGAACGTAATGTTCTGAGAAAATATAATTATCAGGGATTTATGCCTTTTCTGAGAAACAATTCATATTTGTTGCAGGAAAAACAACACATATTTGTGAACACTAGATGAAATAGGTGTGCCAATTGAGTTGTTTGTTTGGATTTTTATTTTGGTGAAACCAAGAAAATGCACTTACTGTGAATTCTTTTAAAGCTCAGAAAACCCGTTCTCATGGAGTTTTATTTGAGCAAGACCTTTTTATCTTGTATAAGTATTCTATACAACTCATTTTTTAACACAATAGTTCTGTAATTAGTTTGTCTCACTGAAAACATGATTTCCTTTAATGGTTTCTTTTACATGAAAAGTCTCCATACTTGCCAAATTTCTTCTATTCTAAACTCTCCCTTTCAGTACTTGCAATTGGCATGGGCCAATTTCCATATGAATTTTATATAATGCTCCACTGGTAATCTTCCTTTATCCTATAAATATTAAATATAAATTAATTTAATTCATGCCTTTGTTTTGAACCATGTTTTATTTTGCCTACGATTCTGTCCGACAAAAGCATGCAATTAAATAGCTTCCATATTTTGTTGTTGCTGGCTAGCTTCCAACATAAATTCTCTTTTCTAAATATCACAACATGTTTATATCAAAATTCTTGTGACAGTGTCACAAATATGACTATTAACCTTATGCATATCTTATCTGATTATTAAATTTATGCCTTGCTTCCCTAGCTTGTAAGAGATGTAACATTTTGGTCCAAGTATCTTCACAATTCCTAACAGCCCATGGGATTAGATAGGTCCCCGTTTTTATCTGCTTCACCAACCTAATGTTTCTGTTATCATTATGATAGTAGATCTGCAAACATGGCTCTGGTATTGTATTTTTAAACTTGTCCTGGAATATCCTTGTGTGTACCTAACTTTTAACTATGGGCATTTATTCAACTCTTTTGGCTGGTAGAAACTTATGGGAAATTACCTTGGCATTGCAGAGAATTTCAAGAGACAACTCAATTAAACTCAATGAGTGCCAAATGAGCTGTTCATGAGACATCAAACATATGAAGAAAATTAGTAGAAGGCCAGAATGAAAAAAAACAAACAGATTTGTTGGGAGGAGACATTGTGTAGAAGCATGTAAAGGGTTCAGAACCATTTTTCTCTGCACAACAACGTTTTCAAAAAAGAAATAAATAAAACATAACAAAAATAAACTGATGATTACATAAGCAGCTACGGATGCTAGTAAGAAAGACAAAAGGTGTTGCACAAGAAGACTTCAAAAATTAGAATGGTCATATCCTCATGTATTGCAAAGTATGCCTAAATCATATTATGTTTCACATATTGTAATGTCGATTTCTGCTGAATGTAATTGCAATTCTGGTTTTACAGAATTTCAAATTCATTACAATTTCTGCAGGAAAATTCAATCCAGAACGATATAAACTCACAAACAAAGAAGAAATAAATACTGCTTAGTTTGTTTGAGCAGATTGTAGCATACCTGTAATAGGTGTTCATAGGAGGAGACAACACCACAAGGATTGATTGGATTAATGATAACCATTGCCACAATTTTGTCATCGACAAATGCCTCTACTTGATCCAAGTCAACTTCCTAGTTATTCTCTGGAATCATGTCATAAAACTGGATTTCAATACCACTGTAACCACAAGCAGTATCATAAACTGGAAATCCTGGTCATGGTAGGAGTATATTTGAGCCTTTAGTGGCCAATACTTGCATGCACACTTGTATAGCTTGCAAGCAACCAACTATGAGGCACACATCATTTGAAGTAACCTTATAAGGTAGGCCTGAGGAAACATACTCTACAACAGCACCAATCCCTGTCCTCAGGGGATTCTGTATAGCCTTGAAATGCAACGATTTAGAACACCTTGCCATGCAGCCAAGGTGTAGTCCAGACTCCAAATGGTAAATAGAATCAATTCACCAACTTGAGAATTCTGGTGAAAGATTAATTGAAACTGTGATTTACTTTGTAGCCACGGTAGGGAGGGAGATATAGATTTCAGAGGCCAATAGTCACCATAGAAAAAAAGAAATAGCGCTGGACTCTGGAGAAATCCACCAATCCAATGAATTCTATTTATGAATAAACACTGACTTGTATACAAACAGTAGGATCTTGTATACATAACAAACAGTAGGATGTAGAGCTTGGTGGTGCAGTTAATTTGCTACCACACTTCTAGACCTACTGAGGATCTACTGAGCACCTTAAAGTAAACTTCTTTCACACAGTTACAATTATAAAATAATTAAAACCGTTAGTACTGAACAACTTACCTCTTCAGAAAGCTCCATTCTCACACAATCTTCTAAAGACTGATGCTTTTCTGACAGCACGCCACAAGGAACTCCATACATGTAAAAATTGCCCCCCTGAGCATATTCTTTGATGATGGTAATAGATTTTGTGAGGGTGTCATAAGGCAAAACAACACAAAAATGGAAGGAACGAGTGGAGAATAAGTAACACCATATGGGCTGAGGACAAAACTCAATCAACACTACATATACCAGTGCTCCTAAGTCTTAGTATACCATTCTCCCAAGAGAATGAAAGATAGAATCTCGGAATGATAGAATGCAAGAATCCCTCTCATCTTCCTCACCATCTATTAAATAGAACAACATTGGATGGGGAACCACATGCACACACTCCATGTGTCTACATGCAACTTGATTTTTAGCCTTCTTTATTTCTTTACTTTTCTTTTGATTTTTAGCTTTCTTGTTTTATTTTCTTCTTTTTGATAGCTTTACTGATTCTTTTTATTGCTTTCTTTGTTTTATTACTATTTATTCTTATTTAGAGCTTTAGTGTAGTTATTACTATTTTTATTATTTTTATTTATTTTCTTGTATATTTTTAAATATCATTTATGATTAATTATTTTATTATTTATTATTAAGTGATTATTATTTATTATTTTATTATTATTTTATTATTTGTATTATTTATTATTTATTATTATATTATATATTATTATTTTTATTATTTATTATTTATTATTAAAGGGAGGGATATTACAAAGATATTACCACTATAATATTATTCAGACCTCATGATAGTTGGAAAAGCGAACCCTTGTCATTGTGGTTACATGAGATAAAGACTGCATCGAGACTGTGTTAGGCACCAAGATATTGTTACAATGATGAAAACTTTCTCACTGTTGTGATATCAAATATGTATAACTATAGTTATACTTATATCTATTGATGATTGTTCTTACTGTTGAGACACCAAGACTATGGTAGCACAAAACCTTAATCTGCATTACTTTACTGTGGTACTTGAATTTCATTTTAGAGATAATTTGATTTTTTGTGACTACACTGAGATCATCCATGTACTCTATCTGAACTCTTGTAGTGAAACCAAAATATTACTTCTGAGATTATTTTCTGAACCTTGTTATAGCATCGAAAGTGTCTTTGTAACTCCTCTTTGAGATGGCACCGAAACTTTTCTTCTGAGATATGAACTTTTGTTCATTATAGAATGTGAGCTCTGTGTTGTAATGTGGGTTACTTTAGCTTGGTATATATAGTGGTTTCTCCCATAAAATAAGCTGATATGACTTCATGATTAGTTGTGTCACTGTATGAGGCTGACATGAGTACATTGACTTGAAGATAAATTATTTGAGGCTGACTTGAAGAGGTTGACTTGAAGACTTGATGTAGGAGTCTTAAACAATAAATGACTTTACCAACCTAAATCCTACAACAGAAACTTGACCTAATAATTTACCCAAGCATGAAACCCATGCTTTAATAATTCAATTCAATACACTAATAAAAATTCTTTTCACTTTATTTTGACAAATATATTACATTTGACTCAAGTACAATAATGAATACTGAACCTAGTTACCTTTTTCAACACTCATTCTTAACTATGGAGGTATTCATATTTACATATAATAAATGAGGTACATGGAAGATCTCAACACATCATCTATGAAGAAGTTTAGGCACCACAATGCCATGGACTAGATTCCTAACCAGGGAAATCTATCCATTGGTCTCTCAACAATTTAGGCACCGCAATGCCACGGACTAGATTCCTGACCAACGCAATCTATCTGGGTGGGACTAAGATGGATTCAAGCTTTTAGCCTCTCTAGGTACCATCAGGCTTACTTTCTAATCATCAACCCAAAGTTCCATGTGTATGTCAGAGCTCAATGGCCAATGCCACCTTTCCAACTTCGAGACCTAGACATCAACACAAAGTGTTGGCCATATTTCCTCCCAGGAAATGCTTCACTCACAAAGCCTCATCACCCCTTGATCTAGAAGATCAAGGACAAAAAATCCCTCCTGATCAAACTGATCAGTAACCAACATGCTATCAAAAACCTTTGAGATATTTCCCTATACAAACACAATCCAAATCAATAATATACTTTCACATATAAATAATCAAATACAAACATCTAGGGTCATTCTAGATGTTGCTGCTCAACTCAGTAGGACTATCAACCGAATATTTGACATAAGATTCCTCAATCATACACTTTCCTTTCCTACTCCATATGCATCAACATATTCCTCAATCAGATCCTGCTTTCCTTCTTTCAGCAGCACCTCAAAATGCATTCTCCTATTTCATTCTCTCACTCATGGCCTTCAATAAAACTTACGGTTGTTAGTCCTAGTCTAGTGCATGACACATGAAGTAGAGAATAATATCTATCACTCCCTCTTAATCAGAGAGGATCTAATAATTCTTGTACAAAGAATATTCTCAATCATCCTCTTATCCTAGGGAGATTTCATCTAGGCTCCCTCTTAACTTAGGGAGTTCTACTTCTTCTTTACAACATTGGATAATCTTTCATAGCTTCTATTGTAGCTTTTTCTATCTCATGTCACACAAGTGCTTTAGAAGATATAAAATCCCGCTAGAGACAACTCCCGGGTTGAAATAAAAGGGGTCAATGCCTAGGGTATCTAAGAGGAGTGCTTTTGAAGATTATCAGTAGGGATTTCTATTACACTCCACATGTTACGTAGTTTGAAAATAGATAATTCAGGGATTGGTTCAATAATCCTTCATCAAAATAAATTCAATCAAACACATAGATCTAAATGCTCAAGGTGTAAATATGGCTAATCTCAAAGAGAAATGTCTTGATTCTGGTAGTCGACACACAACAATAGGTAGCTTAACATTTTTGTTGTAGTATAGACAAACAAGAGGAAGGAAAGGAGGGGAATTGATGTAGAGGGTTGGATAGAACACAAAATCCTAAGAAACAATATCCAGTAGAAATATGGAAGAGTGAGGAGATGAAAATGTAGAAAGAGTGGAGTGTGAATTAAGGTCTCAAACTTTATGCCTCATGAATATATTTGTCACCAAACAACAATAAGTAAATCTGTGCACATATAGGTATTTTAGGCTATTAAATAACAGAAGTAAATTTGTAGTTAACATAGGTATTTTTTACTACTTAGAAGAAAACATACAACCACAAGGAGAGTGATACTAGCAACTTCATTACACTATTTTAGAGGAGGAGATACATACATGAAGTGATAAACAAAGGGGAAACATATTGTGCATTTCTCTAGTTGGAATTAGAAAAACAATTTCATTAATCCTTGAAGATGGAGTCCAAATCACCAGTCCATTACATCTAGAAATTGTATCAGCCCAAGGACCTCATGAACAAGAAAATAGAACCGAAGTGGACCCATCAAATTCAGGCCTCTTGGGTGCAGAATTCTGGATCCCTTGTTAAGTTTGTCTTCCCTATTTTTATAAGGAGAGGGGGAGATTTGAAAGAAGTTACAAAATATCTCAGTCGAGCTCCAACTATGTGATTGACTAGTTGTCTTGGCGTGCAAAGGTATACTGCCCAAATCATTACAAAGGATTTTATTCCTTTATTCAAAATGAAGAAATTACATAATAAAATAAATAAGGAAAATTAAATGATGGTTGAGGAAAATATCTCCCTATCATTCCTGTGATGGCCTCTGATCAGGCCATGTCTCTGCTACAATGTTCCTCTTTAGTTATTCAGTTGGTTCACTTGTCGTTTTCCCCTTAATGGCTTGAATTTACCACTTTATAGAGCAAGGAGTGATTAGTTGTGGTGGGATTAGTGGTGTCTCAGAATCACCGTTGTCATCTCATCCATCTCATAACTCTCTGTATTACACTATTGGAGCCCAATATGTCATGTATTATTGCATTATTCTTATATCAGAGCTTTTACTCATCAAGACTTTTATTCTTTAAGACATTACGAAAACAAAGTTTCGATGTCCTTGACCCCTTTTGATTAGCCCCTTTATATTTTCCTCCATGGGACTAGATGCAGTGTCCAGAGGCTTAGCCTTAAGGTGCTAGGGAATTTTGTTCCTGCCCGAGGACCGCTTTTTCTTTGTTAAGAGCTTAGCACCCTTGGTTCTATAAGTTCTTCTCAAATGTGCACCAGCCCTAATATCAAAGCCCCCTTATCGACACTTTTTAATTTCCAATTGTTATAAAGTGTCAACATCCTCAACCTCTAATATGTCGACCTCAAATATGATGTCATCACTCCAAGTGGCACTTTCTGAGTGGTGATACATGTCACCCAGATTCCCCCCCTTAGGCCCCTCAAAACGCCAAAAATACATTCAATGTATCCTGTCGTACCGCCACGTCAGATGCTGCTGTAAATTTATCGAAGCCAATCATATGCTTCCACATGTAGCTTATCAGAACAAATCATATGTTGCCACGTGTCCTACTAAAGGAGAGAGAAAAGGGCCCATCCACCTTTGGTTTTGCGATGAATTCCTTTGTTAATCATTATCGACACTTCCTGATGGTTTTTAACGCTATCATAAATTTTAACAATATCACAAATTTTTAAAGGTTTTCATTTTCAAAAGTTTCAATCCTCCAATTATGGATGTTTTGATCTCTTGCATGCTACGACATTGCCTGCTTCGATGTATTAGACCTCCGACATTATGACCGTCGATAATGTGATGTGTCGATAATGCGACCTTTAACATCTTGGCCTCCAATATTACGATATGCTGATATCTCTGACCTCCAATATCTCTGGACCTCCAATATTGCAATCTCTGATATTTTGATATGCCTTCCCAAGGCTTCAATTCTTGAAACTTTAGAAGACCATATAGTTTGATCTAGGAGTCCATTTTTGGACTTCCACATATCATTGGAAAGCTTGTTCAGAACACTTTCTAATGGAGAGGGTCCAATGTAGGCTTTGAGTCCTTCTACTACTTTGAAAATGACTACAATCTTATCTTCTCATTTACTCTTTGGACAAATAAAAACACATTTTGCAGTAAGTAACAACATTGGCTCCAATTGGGGACAGTGCTTTGCTGGCAAGGCATTGAGAACCTGTTGACGAGTAGCCTTCACCATTGGACATGGAGTCAAAAAATACATTGAACCTATAAAACCATAAAATCTCCATGGAACTTTATTTGCTGAAATTCCTTTCCTCATAATACTAAAATGCAAAACTCTCACTTCTAGAAACTGGAAATTAAATGCTCACCTTGTGAGCTTATTTATATACAACTCCTACTTATGTACAAGGTTCAATTAACCCAAGTGAAGTCAACCTTCCAATGATACCATATCAACTTCAGAGTACTGGACTTTATGCCATCGTTCTCTAGAAATTCAACAGTTAAAATAGGCATGTACCACATAAAATATTTGGACAAAAATTTTGATGTGTCCCCAACTTGACAGTTGATTCTCAGCTCTTTTAATCTCCTGCATGAATCATCTAATTGGGCTATGTTCTTGAAAATTAGGTACTAAAATAGGCATGCACCCCATAAGAACTTCAGACCAAAAATTTGACACATACCTTGGAATTGATGTATATTGTTGTTGGCCAAAGAAAAATGCCATGTAGTCAGCTGCTAGATCATAGAATTGACAAGAAATTTGTTTGGTTGCCCCCCTCCCTTGAACAGTTTCCTGTCAGGAATCATTCTGCAATAGGCAACCACAGACATTTCTTGGCTCTTCAACTTTGGGCTCCTCTTGAAGGAGTTGTGTTGGTAATCTTCTCCCCACTTGTTTCTAAGAAAATCCCTTTGACCATCTGGAACCATCTCATCCTCCTTTGAATCGTTTGAATCATAGATTAGATAATCTTTATTGACTTCAATATCATCTTCTTGAACTTGATATCGGATTTCAAGGATATGAATCATGAACTGGAGCCTCTTTGTTGACCTCCTAGTGGGCCTCCTCTTTTTGTGCATCTTCCCATGAATGGGACTATTGTAGTCCTAAATTGCTCAACATCCCATCGGAGTCATACAAATAATAAGAAGGAGAATCATTAAATTTGGCATAATAAGATCTCTAAGGGTTTATTTGTAACTTGATAATGTCCCCTTCTTCCATTTCTTGATTGGTGGGTAGTGCTTCTTGATGAAAGTATATGCTTTCTTGGAGTTAAAGCCCACAAAAATATTCAACAAGATCATTAAACTCGGAAATATTTTCAACATTAAAATGTGCACAACAATCTTCAGATAGAGCACCAGATGGATATACTTTTTTTCAAAAATGATTGAATGCTATGTGGAAGCTCTTTAAGGAAGATATGATGGCACAAGGTATTATTTTGTACCAAATTCTAGCATCTCCCTCTAAATAATACATGAACAATTTCATTTTCACATCTTCAAAAAAAAAACCCAGTTGTTCCATGCATTCATGAAAATCCTTGAGGTGTTGCTCCACCCTTCTATCTATGTTTCCACTGAAACTAGGTAAATATGTATACCATTCATGAACTAAAGGGACATAATGGGGATAACTAGCAACAGAAGAAAAATCCAGTGGGGAAAATTTGTTGGCCAAGAATGAAAGGATGGCCATTTTGAAAACCCCTTTAGGTGAGTGATCTCAAGTTCAAATGTAGGGGAACTGTTCTACTGTTTAGCATCAGAGAGAGTATGAGGCCTCTTGAAAGCGAGGATGACCAAATAAGGATATAGACAGTGGAGTTGCCATGTGTTTACAATAAGATTCAAATAGTGGAGTCGCCAAGGTGTTTACAATAAGATTCAAAATTATAGTGGAGTCAACAAGGCGAGAGATCTTCAACACACACTTCCCTTGCTCACCCAACAAAGGGAATGTAAAAAAATTTGTACCCAAGGAAAAATATTATGATTCGTTCCCTGACAACGGTGCTAAAAAGATGTTGTATCTTTTTCTATCTCCTGTCACACAAGTTCTTCAGAAGATAAAGAAGCCTCCTAGAGACAACCCCCAGGTTGAAAGAAAATGGGGCAGTGCCCAGGGCATCCGAGAGGAGTGCTTTTGAAGATTATCAGTAGGGCTTTCTGTCATACTCCATATCTCATATAATTTGAAAAGAGATAATTCAGGGCTTGGTTCAATAGTATTTCATCAAGGTAAACTCAAGAAAACACATAGATCTAAATACTCTGGGAGTAAATATGGCTAATCTCAAAGAGAAATGTCTTAGTTCTGGTGGCTGACACACAACAATAGGCTGACACACAACAATAGGCAGCTTAACATTGTTGTTGTTGTATAGATGAAAAAGAGGAAGGAAAGGAGGGGAATTAATGCAGAGGGTTGGACATAACAAAAAATCCTAAGCAACAATATCTAGAAGAAATATGGAAGAGTGAGGAGATGAAAATGCAGAAAGAGTGGAGCATGAATTAAGGTCTCAAACTCTATGCCTCATGAATACATTTTTCACCAAACAACAATAACTAAATATGTGCACATACAAGTATTGTAGGCTATTAAATAACATAAGTAAATTTGTAGTTAATATATGTACTTTTTACTACTTAGCAACAAATATACAACCATAAGGAGAGTGATACCAGCAGCTTCATTACACAATTTTAGAGGAGGAAAGACACACATAAAGTGATAAACAAAGGGAAAACATATTGCGCATTTCTATGATTGGAATCAACAAAAGAGTTTCATTAATCCTTGAAGATGGAGTCCAAATCACCAATCCATTACATTTCACAATTGTATCAGCCCAAGGACCTCATGAACAACCAAATTGAATCAAAGTGAAACCACAAAATTCAGGCCTCTTGGTTGCAAAATTACAGAACCCTTGTTAAGTGTTTCTTCCCTCTTCTTATAAGGAGAGGGGGAGCTTTGACGATAGTTACAAAGTATCCTAGCCAAGATCCAATTGTCTTATTGACTAGCTATCTTGAGGTGCGAAGGTCTGCTACCCAAATCATTACAAACGATTTGATTTCTTTCTTTAAAATGCAAAAATTATAGAATAATAGAAATAAGGAAAACTAAATGATGGTTGAGGAAAATATCCCCTTTCCATTCCCGTGATGGTCTCTGATTAGGTCATGTCTCTAACAAATTGTTCCTCTTTAGTTATTCGGTCAGTTCTCTTATCACTTTCCCCTTAACAATTTGAATTTCCCACTTTATAGAGATGGGAGCAATCAGTTGTGGTGGCCTTAGTGGTGTTTCCAAATCATAGTTGTCGGCTCATCCATCTCATAACTCTCTATTTTACACTATCAAAGCCCAATATGTCTTGTATTATTGCAAGTGTTATATTAGAGCTTTTACTCATTAGGACTTTTATTCTTCAAGGCATTACGAAAACAGAGTTTCAATGTCCTTGGCCCCTTTTGTTTAGTCCCTTTCTATTTTCCTCCATGGGATTGGGTGCGGTGACTAGAGGCTTAGCCTTAAGGCACTAGGACATGTTTTTCCTTCCCGGGGGCCGTTTTTCCTTTGTTAAGAGCTTAGCTCCCTTGGTTATATAAGTTCTTCTTGACCATGTGCTAGCCCTAATATCAGAGCCCCCTTATCGACACCTTTTCAATTGCCAACTATTATGAAGTGCCAACATCCTCAACCTCTGATATGTTGACCTCCAATATGATGTCATCACTCTCGGTGGCACTTCCTGAGTGGTGACATGTGTTACCCATATTTTCTGCCTTAGGCCCCTCAAAACACCAAAACTACCCGCCATGTGTCATGTTGTACTACCACACCATGGTGACATCAGATGCCACTGTAGCTTTATCAAAACCAATCATATGTTACCACGTGTCTTTATCAAAGCCAAACATATGATTCCATGTGTATCTTATTGGAACCAATCATATGTTTCCATGTGTCCTACTAGAGGAGAGAGAAAGGGGCTCGACGACCTTTGGTTTTGCGATGAAATCCTTTGTTAATCCTTATTGGCATTCCTCAATGGTTTTTAACGTTATAGGAAATTATAAAAATATCACAACTTTTAAATGTTTTCACTTTCAGAAGTTTCAATCCTTCGGTTGTCGATGTTTCAATCTCCTTTGAGCTCCCACGTTGGTCGCTTTGATGTATTGGACCTCCGAAATTGCGACCATCGACAATGCGATGCGTCGATAATGCGACCTTCAACAACTTGACCTTTGATATTGTGATGCATCGATATCTCTGACCTCTGATATGTTATCGTTGATATCTTTAGACCTATGATATTGTGATCTCTGATATTTTGATATGCCTTCCCAAGGCTTCAATCCTTGAAACTTCAGAGGACCATATATTTTGATCCAAGGGTCCATTTTTGGACTTCCACATATCATTGGAAAGCTTGTTCATAGAACTTTCCAATGGAGAGGGTCTGATGTAGGCTTTGATTCCTTCTGCTTCTTGGAAAATGATTTCAAATGTATTTTCTCATCTATTCTTTGGACAGTTGAAAACACATTTTGTAATAAGTAACAAGAGCTTAGATCCTTCTTATCAAAGTTATTCATATATCATGCTTATCATATCGACTTTACTTTATGATCGTCTTCACCAACTTGAAGATGATGTACATGCACAATTTAGATAGAAAGTACAACCAAATTTATAGAAGCATGAAATTAGCCATATCAAAAGTTATAATAATGGAAGCATTTAGACTTTACAAACATAATCAGCAAGAGACTATACTTCACTACTTCAACTTCTTGCCAAGGTTTTTTTACAAACTCTAAATCACATTGACAGCTCAAAATATCAAACTCATATAGGGTTTCAACAACAAGATGACAAGTTCTAGAAAACCCTAACAATAATTCAAACAAGTAATGTGTCTAACAATTATTAGAATTCATATGTTAGACTCCTCACTAGGATTTCATACATATCCTAGATTTCATGTATGAGCTTCAACAATCAAAATCAATCACAAAATAATCAACATCATGACTAACATCTACTAAGGTTTGATGTAAACCCTAGATTTCCATCTTAAAAGTCTCAATGATCACTATATAGATTCATAACTTCCAGACAATTATGCATACTACAGAATTTAACTACTACTAGGGTTTAGTTGTTAAACCTTGCATTTTCCAAACATCATCCTAGACCATCAAACTTTGACTAGGGCTTGTTTCCAAAACTTAGGACTCATGACCATTAACACTTAGGTCAACACATATATCTAGGAATTTATCAACATATATTAAGCACATCATATGTCAGGAAATATTAAAATGTTATACATATACTGACCTAGACCAAGCTAGGGTTTCAACCAATGGACTCATACATATGGTTTTATTCCTAGGACTCTAAATACATAACAAGGGTTTTGATTATAGACCCGACCAAACCCTAAGAATCTAGGGTTTCATAACATAGCACAACAAACCCTACAATGCCAAAACTCCAAAGATTCGGGATTTCAGTGAACACCATCTCAACCCTGGAAAGATAGGGTTTTTATTATCATACTAAAACCCCAAACATGCCATCATCAATATATCAAACATAATAGCAATTTATTTAGACTCCATCAATAACCCTAAGTAGATTAGGGTTTCATTAATTTTCAACATACCCTTAGGTTAGTGTTTTCTGGAAAACTTGTTTAGGGTTCTATAAGAACAATTAAGAATGTAAGGAGGGTAAATTTATCAAGTGATGAATCACCCAAAACAAGAATCATTATGATTCAAAACATTTAGGCATATCAATGTTAGTAATATAATGTAAACTTCAAAAATAAGAGGATCATACCTTTAAGAGAATATTGAAGGAGTATAGTTTGAGACATACCTGGAGATGTTCCTTGGAAATCCTCATAAGGATTTCCTGAAATGTTCTATTTGTATTAAGCCATCATCTATTATACATGTAGTACATACTTACAAGCACAACATGTGATACCAAGGACATGATTTAACTTCTTAAGTTCGATCTTTTGCATAATCATGGAGGATGGAATCCTATGATAAGGTGTTCATATTTTCAATCATTAATAGGACCTTTTACTTGACATCCTAGATTTTTTTTAAACTCTAGAGGAAAGTATTAAGGTTCTAACATGAGATTTTTTGTATGACATCTAGGGAGTACTATCCTTATTCAATCATTTAATATAATAGAAAGTTAAACACACATGTACCTTGAGAATTACATGCCTCTAATTTAAAGTGTATCTTAATAATAACTTGATTCTCCTTGGGTTGGTACCTTGTGCTTCAGACTTATCCAATCAGATCCTCAAGACTATAGGACAAATTTCGAATGAGATGACATGGCTTCATGCTTTTAGTCTATTTGATAACTTATGACAAAGTTGTATTTATATACTTGTAGTGTCATCCTTATCTTTGTCATTATAGAGATAGTAACCTATTCCTTGTTGTAGATATAACCCAAGAAATTACTATCCATCTTCAATCCTGATATTTTTCATTGTGATAACATCAATTCCTTCTAATTGAGGTAACACAGAACCCTTATTTGCATCGATACTTAGGTATTGCAGTAGTGCCGAAATTGTGGTAATGATGAATTCTGGGAGAACCAAATTTGTGTGGTTGGCATAACATCAAACTGTAGCTTATCATAACACCAAACTATATTCAATCATTGTACTGAGACCCTATCATAGTGGTATCATCGAAACCATATAGTGAATTAATACTTTATCAAATTGTGCCTTCACCGAAATACCAATACAGTGCCTTCACAAAATTCCTTTTACCTTCTTACTGAGAGAGCTTCAAAGATGTAAAATTTCCTTTGACCTTGACCATAGCTTTGATACCATGTTGGAAAATCCATAGAGGTGGTAGTTAACAATTTCTTCTCTTAATGACATTAACTTGTGATATTTTCATTGTTAGTTTTAGATTTCTTAATTATCTTTTCTTATCATCAATATTAATTCCAAGCAACAAATAGAAGATAACACAAGATATAGGCACGCTGCCAGGGAAAACCCCCCCTCAAGGGGAAACCCAGTCACAAATTCTTCCTTCAGTAGATTTAGGATGAGACAGCCATGACCCTTACAAACTAGACTAGAATCCCTCCCTCAAGTCATCCTTCTTTCACTATGTTTGCATCGAATTCCACTACGTTGCACTGAGACATCATCACTTCAATGTCATTGAGACTAGGATCTTACCACTGTAACAATATTGAGACCTCATCATAGGTGGAACAACAAACCCTTGTCACTGTGGTTACACTAAGATATAGAATGCATTGAGACTGTTTTAGGCACAGAGGTCTTCTTACTATGATTAAAACTTTCTCACTGTTGTGATACCAAATATGTATCACTATAGTTATATCGAGATCTATTGATGGTTTTTCTTACTGTTGAGGCACCAAAGTTGTGGTAGCATAGAGCCTTAATCTGCAATACCTTACTGTGGTACCCAAATTTCATTTCACTAAGAGATAATGCAAGTTTTGTGACTACAATGAGGTCATTCCCGTACTCTATCTCAAGTCCTATAATGACACTGAAATATTACTTCTAATATTCTTGTCTGAACCTTGTTATAGCAGTGAAATTATACTCGTAACTCCTCTCTGAGATGGCACCAAAGCTTTTCTTCTGAGATCCGAACTTCTATTCATTATAGAATGCGATCTCTATGCTATAATGTGGATTACTTTAGCTTTGTATATATAGTGGTTTCTCCTAAAAAAAAGCCAACATGACTTCATGATTAGTTGTGTCATTGTATGAGGCCGACATGACTACATTGACTTGAAGATAAATTACTTGAGGCCGAATTGAAGAAGCTTACTTGAAGACTTGAAGACTTGATGGAGGAGTCTTAAACAATAAATGGCTTTACCAACCTAAAGTCTACAATGGAGGCTTGACCTAATAATTGACCCAAGCATGAAACCCATGCTTTAATAAGTCAATTCAATATAATAATAAAAATTATTTTCACTTTCTTTTGATAAATGTATTACAATTGACTCAAGTACAATAATGAAGGCTGAACCTAGTTACATTTTCGAACATAGTGAATAGTTCTTTTTGCAACAAGGCTTCTATCTTCTTTTTGCAAGCTTCCTCTAAATTATGACATCCTTTTTCATGGTTCATGTTTCTTAAGAGTCATCTTTTGTTTCAGGGATCCAATTTTATTTACTAAGTCATCATACTTGCAATATTTGTTGACAAGCACAACAACCACAATATACAAGTATAGTAGTGTAATGATTATCTAGGGTTTCCAATTTTTAGGAGAGAATTTCTAGGAATTTGGAGTACAAATTCTTCTAGGGATATAATATCAGAACGTAAACATTAATCATTTTTGAAAATTATTATCATATACCTTATACTACTTACAAACCCTAGACATTGTAAGAAAAGGTTTCTAAAATGAATGAGGATATTTTACAGTCCTAAACATTAATAACTTTTTTAATACAATGAGTACTTGCCCACATATGCAACTAAACATTTCATGCTATTCATACCTAAAGATTACATACCTTCATCCTTGAAGTTCCATTGAGTTGTGTTGGTCTTTCTTTCAAATTGAAAACACATGGTTAGATGACAAAACATAAAGAATAGTATTAATACTTAATTGAGCTAGATTATATCTTTAAGCTGGTCCATTACTAGATACTTTCCTTGTGAAGTCTTTCAAGATTCTAGATCAACTCCTTTTTACTTTTTATATACTACTACTTTTAGGTGTTCCTCTAATAAGACTTTAATAAGACAAATAATTTTGCTGCTTTTTCAACTTCTCAAAATATATCTTTTGCATGGAATCTACCTTT
Source organism: Pinus taeda (assembly GCA_000404065.3). Lineage (NCBI taxonomy): Eukaryota > Viridiplantae > Streptophyta > Pinopsida > Pinales > Pinaceae > Pinus > Pinus taeda. The sequence goes on from APFE030236962.1 coordinate 19,245, forward strand.
CATTCTTTTTGATAGTAGATCTGATTCCTATTCTGAAAGAAGGCTGACATGATATTATTTAAGGTGACATTATTTGTATATTTGAGAGGCTATTAAAACCCTATTTGAAGTCTCTTTTCTCAAAGTGGGCTCAGAACAGAACTCCTCTATGTGCTTTTATTCGAAGCTTGATTTCTATACCATTTAAGGACCCAAACTTTTTAAATAAATGAGAGTTCCAATAGTTTTATGTTGCAAACCTTAAAGTCTCCTTTTTCGCTAAATATTAAAACATATATTTTGAATAATTTGATTACCTTACTACTCGATGGATTTCCTTTGAAACTATTTCAAACTTCAAGTTTATGTAAATGACTTTGACCTTTTTCTCAAGGATCTCGGAATTGATTGGGCTAGCAATTTGGTCTCTCGTATTTTCAAAAAAACTACTTGGTTTCTCTTACTATTGTGGAATTCAAGTTGAAGTTCAGGTATGCGATTTATTTGCATAATAATCATCTTGTAATAATGTTCAAAATTGCTCCTTTTCCAATTTGATTTTTCCTCCTAGGAATTCGGTCTTGAGGACTAGTGCTAGTAGCCTTATTATTATCCTCTATATACCATTATATACTCCTTAGCTATGTTACCATGTTGATAAATCTAGGGAAGCAAATATACTAGGTTCTGTAACTCGATTTCTCTTATATTTTGATAAGTTCTTGTGATTATTATATTTGTTCATTAAATGACAGGGAACACATCCCTCAATTTTCTCAATTAGTGGAGCTCTAGAATTTTTCAATAATTTTTTGATATTTAGTGCATTTATTATCCAATATTGGTCCATTCTGTAGTAGAGAGAAAGTCCCTATATTATCTCTTCCTCCAAATCTTCATAATTTGCCCAATATTCTCACAATATTCTACAAAAATAAATAATATTAGGTGCAAATATGCAATTATCTCTAAACCTTCCTAATGAACATATTAAAGTTTAAAATATGTAATCTAATGCAAAAATAGAGGTTTAGTGTGCTGAAAGATGGTCATATGGGCCTTAATTTGGGTTTAATTTGGAGTCCCATCACTAGGGAAACTACTAATTATGTCTTCTCCTTTTTTTTTATCCTTAAGGAAAAGTTCTCTATCAACTTTAAGGAGCTAGTGAACACTTTCTACATCACTGGATTCATCTTCACATAAGGATTTGATGGTATGTGATAGGTTTGGAAGGGGGGTATAAAGTAAGTATTTGTGTGGAATTTCCATGGGATATTGTCATGATACCAAATTTATATCCAATATAAGCATCATCCATGGTTAACCATGGCCTTCCTATTATAAGGGGATGAACCCCCAAAATGGAATATCAATGTAGGACAGTAAATTCTACATATTCCCATGAGTCAATAAAGATGATGATGTTTTCTAGGATTCCTTCTAGTATAATTGTATATTGATCTACCAATTGTAAAATTGTGGGAGTTTTTCATAGATTAACTAGTCCAAGTTTCTCCATGGCTTCCTTTTTTATTATTTTTATGGTAGCACTAAAATATACTAAAGTCTTGGAGAGATGGACATCATTGATTTTGATATCAATGATTGGGTTACCAAGATCATCATATTTAACAATGAAATATTTTCATAACATTGAATCTATTAGTTGACCGATTCCATCAATATTTTGAGGATCCTTAGGCTTGCTAGTAGGATTTTTAGTACATAATTCTTTAATATTTTTGGCATAAAATGGAACATCCTTTATAAATTTCAATAAGGGTGTTAACACTCAGGTTGTCCCTAAGCCCCTGAAAGGGATACGGCTGAGGTAACCACAAACCAATCTTTGGATTACAGGTTCTAGCCCACCTGCAATCAGAGAGGGCTCTCTCTTAATGATTTTAGCTTTTGTTGATGATGATTTTAGGCTAGTTATTGGGTTCAAGGGGTTTTGTTTGTGTTTGGGTGGAAGGAGGATGCTTTCAAGTAGAGAGGCAATGCATAGTATGACAAGTTTCAAACCATTAGGCATGGAGTCGTGGAGTAAGACTGCTGGTGCATTTTCTTGGTCACAAGAGGAAAAAGGGGCAAGGTAGCTGCTCATGAAAAAATACTTGAGGTAAATGAAGATGGATTGTAGGCTAAGAAATGAGAGGCAACAAAGAATCTCTCAATCAGGTTAGTAGAAGGAAGATGAACGAGTTCTACCTAGGAGCAGCTAAGAATTCCCAGATAACAGTCATTCATATGTGAAATAGAGCAAATATGAGCCATAAGGAATCCATATTTATGCTTAAATCAAGAGGAAAACATTAAGAAGCCACATAAACTGAGCATAGAGTGCAGGTAAGAAAATTCTAAACCAAACTTTTTTTCTTTGACTTGAGCATATGTGAAATTGAAATAACAAAGGTAAGGAACACTTATTGAGTCAGAAAGCAGCACAAGATTTCCCTCAATCACTCTTCAGAGACATTAATAATACATCAAACAGTCTGTTCTCCAAGCTTTCAACAATCTTTGATTAAGTGAAACATATCAAATACAGAGCGAGTCTCTCTTGGAGTGTATTAACCAACCTCCAACCACTGAACCTCTTAATACAGAGGGTCGTATATATAGAGAAAATATCTAAGAAATATTTATTACAGCAGATCTTAAACAGATCTGAGGGAAATGAGTGTTTTAATTTATCTTATCTTTGAAGTAAATGCATGAATATTTATCTAAGTGTTGCGTTGGCGCAGCTGCCTCAAAAATGAGTAGGAATGTGTTCTTTGCTGTTATGCGCTGGCCATTTATCATAACTGCACATTGGTCTCTGCTCCACTGCTCTTGAGTGGCTTTGATGAGCATTAACTGTGATCTGAGAGTCTTAAGTGGCTTCACCGCGTTTTTGGACTTTGATGGAGGCTTTTAATGTTCACCTGCTTTGATATTGTCGATCTGATACTCTTTGCCGCTTCACTGATACTCTTTGACATGAAATTTGGCTTCATCTCCTCTAATACTCTTTAACTGGTCAATTCGCTCCTTTCTGCTTTCTTTTGGGAAAAATAATTGTTGCAAACCTGCGCTGGACTGAGGCTTTCCATTTTGGCCATTTTTTCTTAGTGAAGCGCGATTAGCGCAAAGCGCTAATCGCGGGTCAAAAACTGCCTCAGATTTTCATTTCGGGCTTCCTAAGCAGTGATTTCACCTTTGCACACCTTTCTTTCGGCAGATGACGTCAGCGATGGGACCCAGTACGGCGGGTGATGTGGCAGGGTGACATGGCACGGGAAAAACGCCCATCCCTGGACGCTAATCATTGACAGGTTCGGAAGGGAACAGACCCGCCCACTGTAGATCTAGGGCGTGGGCAATCGGACGGATGGCGGAACAGAGAAGGCGATGGAAGGACAAGGGACGAGGCCTATATATATATATGGCGTGGATTGATATGAAATGTCTGTTAGTGTTGGTCTTGAGCCCTCCATCGGTGATCAAAAGCTCTTTGCATTATGCATAGGTAGGTGTCTCATCACTGTCAATTTTGCATCCCGTTAGGCATGCCATAAAACTGATGGAGGAGCTGGTCCTTGTTCCCTTCTTGGCTTTGCTGGATCAGATCATATCATTTAATTGAGCTTGTGTTACACTTGTTTTATTTTTGTCTTGAAATCCCAAGTCTTAGGTCTAGGGTTTTGGTCAAAAATCACTGCAAGGTCATGAGTCAAAGGTCTAATAGTCCCCAGCAAGCCGGAAGGAGGTATGTAAATATGTTCCATTGATATTTTTTCATCAGGTACAACTCATTTATACCTTGGATTAAAAAACCCTTTTTTTAAACCCAAGGTCATGTGAAATTTGCAAAAAATAAGGAAAATTTTCAAAATCAAAATTCTTCAAAATGTCGGCAATAACCCTGGTCTCCTCGCCAGAGTCCATCAGATGGTCAACCTGCAAAAAGAACAGAGTTAAAGCACTCAAAAGATCAAATTCAGGACAAAGTGAACTCAAAACAGTGTTAAAAGTGAATGTCGAAACAAAAACATTAGAAAGTGGGTTTGGTAAGTTAATTTTTTCAAATTGGTCCTATAAAGAGTAAATTTCCCTCTAAACAGCCTCATTATGCATTTGAGAGCTTGCAAAATGAGTGAGAGGTCAAAAGAGGCGATTTGCAGAAAGTTGGAGTCATTCTCAGGGGCACGACTACTCAGGCTCAGTGCGCAACTAGTTGGGTGGGGCGCGACCACTCAGCGACCCCTCTGCAGTGCATTTTTCTAAAGGCCATGACCACTCAGGTGGGGCGCAACCACTCAGAGCAGGGGCGCGACCACTCAAAC
>APFE030236975.1:15622-27466 GCA_000404065.3 Pinus taeda
TTCTAATCCATAGACTAAATCATATGGGCTAACACCAATGGATCTCTTGGTTGTTAGTCTATCTGCCCATAAGGCATTCACAAGTTTCTTATGCCAATTCTTCTTATTTTCTTCCAACACCTTCTTGATGATGTTTATCAGGCTTTTATTTGATGATTCAGCCAGGCCATTTCCTTGAGGGTAGTATGCGGTGGAATGACCCAAAGTAATATGAAATTTGTGGTAGAAATTCACCATTTTCTTGGATTTAAAAGTAGCAGCGTTGTCTGTTATTATCTTGTTGGGGCAACTGAATCTAGACAATATGTTGTTTTCTAAAAACCGAATGATTACTGAATCATTTGCCTATCTACATGGGATGGCCTCAATCCATTTGGTGAAGTAGTCTGTGGCTGTGAGGATCCATCTATGTTGGCCTGAAGATGAGGGATGAATTTCGCCAATGAAATCCAAACCCCACTGCTGAAAAGGTCTCTCTGTTGCAATAGGCCTTAAAGGGAGTGGCAATAATTTTCTCTTTCCCTCAAATATTTGGCACTTATGGCAAGAGGTAGTGAAATTTTTGACATCAGGGAACAAAGTGGGCCAATAGTAACCAGCCCTTGGTATTTTATCCACAGTGGATTTCCAATACAAGTGTCCACCACAATCACCTGCATGAAATTCTTTTATGACATTGTTAGCCTCATTCTCAAATAAGCAGTTTAGAAATATACCCTCATGGTTTTTCCAAAGCAAATTTCCCTCTATTACACAAAATCTTGAGGCTTTCATTTTTAAGAACCTACATTTAGTTCTGGAAAATCCTGGGGGAGCACACAGGTTCTGCAATATATAACAGATATCAGAATACCACAGAGATTGTTCAAAGGCTACATTGATATTTGGAGTCACCAGCTCCGGTTCACTATCTATTTGGTTGATGTCCAAGGCTTGGAAATTTGTTTCAGACATTAATTTGGCCAAACCTTGCCCTTTTATCAGTTTTGTAGGTTTTATTTCAATGTCAAATTCTAAGATGTTGGCAATCCATTTTCCTCTTCTGCCCTCCAAGATCTCTTGAGTGAGTATGTCTTTGACAATGGGACTTGGTACATAAGCTATAACATGGGAGTATAGGGTATAAATTCTAAAGTCTTTGATGGCTTTGACCAAGGCATATGCTTGCTTTTCCATGATCTGATATTTTAGGGGTGCATCTCTGAGAGCTCTACTAAAGAATGCAATAGGTCTCTCATTTCCTTGGTCATCTTTCTGTAATAGGACAGCAGCAATAGTATGTTGGGAAGCAAAAGAGAAGATGATAAACTCTTTGTCAAATTGAGGATTTGTTAAGACTGGAGTTTGGGTAAGGGCCAACTTTATTCCTTCAAAAGATTGATTTTCTTCTACAGTCCATTTCACCTTTGAATCCTTTTTCAGCATGTTATTTAGTAATCTACTTAATTCTGCCAAATTTGGGATGAATCTCCTGAGGAAGTTGATCTTCCCAAGGAATGCTTGTAATTCTTTGATGTTCCTTGGGTGGGGCATTTGCAAGATGGCCTGTATTCTATCTGGGTCAATCCTAATGCCATCCTTTGAAATGATATGCCCTAATAACTTACCTTCTTCCAATCTGTTGGATACCTATACCAATAGGTTTCATCTTTCATGATTGGCAAATTCAAGTGCCAAATATGCTCTGCTTTGCTGCTACAAAGATCCCATATTTTCCAGGAAAGACAAGGTGTATCGTTATCTTGATAAGGACTCTATTTTGATGGATGATCCAACAGTCTAATCTGGATCATGCCATGTTTTCAATTTTTGTTGTAGAATAGAGAAAGAAATTTGTCCAAACTGTTTAATCTTGGTAGATCAGTAGTTAGGCAGAGAAACTAAGGTTCCCAACTGCTTAATCTGGGGCCTTGGAAGAAATAAGGGTAGTGCTAGATAGGAAATAAAAGCAAAAAGCCAATGGAAAAGAAAAGGCACACAAAGGGTTTGCAAGTCCAAATGCACCCTACAAGAATAAATAAAAAATGCTAGGCAAAATAGTTGGGTAGGTAGATGGGGTTGCAGAAGTGGTGTTTCTTCCAAGATCAACTTTGCTAACCATGTACAGGCAAAGCAACACAGTGGAGCATGACTAACTTCCCTTTTCCATTTGTATATCACTCATTACTAACACCCCTTCACAATCTGTGTACATAAGAGAGACTTAAGGCTTGGTGATGGTTCTTATGGCCTTTAAAAGCCACATTTCTTGTGCAAAAATCTTTTCATTTTGATCTACTCTTCAAACTAAGTTGTTTCCAAGAAAACCTAGTTGTATTATGCCCTATTCACCTCCCTTCATCCATATTAACCTCTAATCCTATTATGTAACTCCCCTATCTTACCCTTCCCCTACTAGTATTAACACCATGGTGTATAAACCTCAAAGTTTGTATAAATATCCCTCCCCTTGGCATTATAGCCATATGGTCTTTTAAAAAAGGGATCAAAATGACACCTGGTCACTTTGATGAACCTCCTTTTCATCTCTCCCTATTCCAAGTCATTTCACTCATGAAGCCTTCATTTGCAAAGAAAAACCCTACAAAACCCCTCCTACCCATAACCCCTTTTGAAATTATGAGAAAACCCGAAAAACCCATAAAACCCACTATTCCAAGGTTCTCCGCCCGAAATATTTAAATGAATATTTTAATCGGCTGGCGGGCCCCTTCCCAACCTACACAATCCGTCGGAGGACCTGCCAGCCGTCCGATCTCCGCCGCCCAGATCTTACAGTGGGCGGTCAATTTCACTCCCCGACCTGCCGACCTTTAGCGTCCGGGGAAAGTGGTTTTCCGCTCCGTACAGGGACGCGTGGCGGGCGCTGGGGTATTTCGGAGCCCCCATCCCCGATACCGACTTTGCCCAAAGGTGGTGCGGGGAACCCGCTTACCACCATCCCGGTTACCACCCTCCCTCCTACGTCACACACACGTCATCTTGACATCACCTCACCTTTGCCCGCCCCCGCGCCCCGTGGCCCTCCACGCAGCCCTGCCACCGCATCTATCTGCCACCCTGGCTCACACCTCAGCGCCACGTCACTTCCGTACCTGGGCCCCACCATGACGTCATGCTGACGTCATCGGCGGAAAAGCACCAAATGCGCACTTTTTCCAAAATTCAACGTTATAAACGACCAAATGAGCCATTTTAAGTGATTTTCACGCGCAAAAGAAGGAGCCGTTGTCGACCAGCTGCCGCGAAATTTGTCCTCCAGCCAACAAATTCAAGATTTCAACCGTTGCAAGTCCAAAATTTGACAGCATTAAGCCTCCACAGCCTGGCTTGCGAGCGTCCAAGCTAGTTTTTCCAGGTATTTCACCAGTTTCCTACTTCGCCCATGCATTTGAATTCTCTATAAAAATTCACCATTAAAGACTGCTAAACTCTTGAATTCAGCTCTGCGTGTTACCTAAAGTAAACCCAAGTAACCTGTACCACCCCTAAACCCCAATTTGACAGTGGAGTGCTTGTTCCATGGGCTAAAAACCCCAATATTGCCCCCGAAGTGCTCGGCATTGTTCCCTTTTGCCAAGTGCAAGCCACCTGCATTCTTACCAGAGGAACCTCACTATCTCTGCACCTTGTCATTAGCAACTCACATCCCTGTGAATTTCTCAGCAAACTACAAAAGCCAGCTTGCATTTTCCACTAAAAGAAGGACACCAGACTGTGTTTACAGTTGACCTGCTGCTAAAAGTCTTTAAGGACTTGTCAAACCATTACCTCTACCTGTACAGATTAGCTTATATCATGGCATCTCCTGCAACCTCATCCATCAGTGTAGCCTCACTAAGTCAAACAAATAAGGAGCTGGAGGCCTTGCCATTAGTTGACAAGGATTGTCTCATTGGAGACTTTGAAGGAAACAGGGACTTCTTGCGGACCTTCAGTCAACTGAGGGAAGACTATAAGGATTGGCATGGTACACATGGGATTTGGGAGTCAAACCTGCCCTATTACTGTCTCCCAGCTGTGAATGTTTTCCCCGAAATCATTCACCTCTGTGTTGAACACTATGATGTCCAGCACAGAGCTGTCAACACTCCATCAGGGAGGATCCTCTTTTACATAAATGCTGAGTCCATAAACAAGATGTTACAGTTTGATCAGACAGAGTTGCTGATCCCATTCTCCATGAATTATTTGCTAGAAGCTGGTGACAAGATGACCAGTGAAGAGTTGCAAAAGGTCATCAGGACCTTCATGAGACCTGAGTGCCAGACTACAGAGCCACCTCCTTATCTGAATGAACATTTCAATGATGTAGGCAGGCTGTTACTAGACATGATAGCCTATGTGTTGGGATACCAAAACAGTGAGCATGCGGATAAAGCCATGCTAGTGTTGCTGTCTGTTTATAGCCCATACCAACCCCCTGCCCGAAAGTATAACTTTGCTAAGTTCATAGCCAATAAAATTCATGATCAGTTGAGCAAAGTGGACAGATAGGGGGTCTTCAAATACTCAGCTTACATCTACCATCTATTCATGTTTTATCATTCTGAAGCCTTCCCATGCTACATCAGAAGGCTGGAACATACAGGGGAGAGAAGATCTATTATCTTCTGGACCTCAGTTTATCACAAGGTCACAAATTCACCCTATACCTACTGTGAATTTGTTGACCAGTTTGTATACCCAATCTCTTGCATGTTGATGAAGTCCCCTCCTCCCAGGATATCTAATGAGATAAAGAAAGCTCTGCAGCTTTCTAAGAATAATAAAATAGGTGACCTGTACCTATATGAACACCATACTGTATTCAGGGTCTATGGATGTGAGCTCTGTCCATACAGGCTCCCCAGATACGTACCTATGAGGTTGTTTACCTTGGAGTATTACAGGCAATTAATTCAGTCAGACCTCACCCACTTCCACAGCTCCAAGAAAAAGGCCCACCTTAATTTCAAAAATGAAATGGGCCCCTTCATCATGAACAAGAAGGAAGGATGGGAAGCTGCAGACTTGATCCTTAAGGACAATTACAAGCTGTCCTATAGTTTTCGATGGGTCCCTTATGACCCTCAAGGTTTCATCTCTGCTAGAAGAAATAAGTATAGGCTCCTAGCTATTAAGCATTGCCAATACCCACACATAGAAAAATATGCCAACTTACAAGAATGGCAAACGGACACTCTAGTTGAGAGCCTAACTGAGGAAGAAAGAATGCTTAAAAATGCCAAAGATCTTGAGAAGACAATTGACCTGGATTATGTGCAGCAGGTACCCTTCAGACTGCCTTACTCAGTAGGACAAGGGACCTCGGTTACAAGGACTGCACCACAGGCACCTGCTACAACAACAGCAGCAATGGACAAAGGCAAAGGCATAATGGGTGCAGAGGATGAACCATGAAAGGAACAGACAGAGCAGCAGACAGAGCAGAAAACAGAGCAAGAAACGGGCCAGCAACAAGAACAAACTGTTATGCCACAGAATGGGCTGCCCGAAACTCCCACAACGCAAACACCACCACCTCAAACTCAGCCATTGACTGTCCCAGTTCTGCAGACCCCATCACATGAAGAAAGGGGAGTAAAAAGACAAAGAGAAGAGTCCACTCCTCTCAGTGGATCCTCCCACCAGCCAGAGGCCAAAAGGCAAAGGGCAAACTCCCCAAGGGTGGAAGACATTACTGAAGATGTCTTGAAAATTACAGCAAAGGACAGGGAGAGCAGCCAACACACAGGGACAAGCTACTTTCAGCAGGAGCAAACTTTACAGGTTAGCTTGGAGGTGGCCTCTCAATCACAACAGAGCAAGAAGCCAAAGAGCACCAAGGCTTCCTTTAAGCAAATAAAGGCTCAAAATGAGCTATTGAGGGCTGAGGTGTATAAACAGTTCATAGATGCTACACCAGCCATGCAAGAGAGACTGATGTCTGTTTATGACATCCAAGAAGAGAAAATAATATTCAGTCATTTTAAGCCCAAAGGGCCGCAGCCTAAGACAGTTGCAGATTTCATAAAGACAAGGGTAGAGGTCCTAGCTAAATATATACACCCCATGGACCAGATTGAACTCCACAAGCAGGCTGGGGAGATGGTCTATGCCACCTTAGTAGAAAAGGCCACAATGGCCCATGAGCTGAAAGAGTCTTTAAAAAATACCAACACTCAGCTAGACATTGAGAGGATGTCCTCCAAAGCCAAGGACAATAGAATAAAATCTCTTGAAGATATCATTATTGATCTAGGGCATGATCCTAGTGATCCGACAGGTGTTAAGGCCCTCATAAAGAAGAAAGATGATGATCTCAATGCATTAAGGAAGAGATTAAAGCTGCAGCCCACCGAGCACCCTCAAACAGCTGAGCTTCAAAAGAAAAAACAGGCTGAGGACCAGCTAGACCTCTTACTGCAGCAGGATCAGAGGATCCGTGAATTGGAGAAAGAGCTGGAAGGAGCAATACAAGACAAACAGGGAGAATCTACTTCTCAAGCTCCTCCAACTACTTCCACAACAACAGCAACATCAAGGGCAACAGTGGCCCCCACAACAGAAGCAGCAGGTACATCAGCAGCCCAAAAGGCCAATCCAAGTATAGAGGACCTGACCAAGGCTATCAAAGAGATGGAACTCCAGGCCGATGAAATAAAGAAAACCAAGGAGAAATTGGCAGAGCTGGAGTCCAAATATGACAAGTCCAAGATAATGGTGGCTGAGCAGGGCAGAGAAATAAAGGCCCTCAAGGACAAGATAAAGGCCTTAGAAAAAGAATTGAATCTGGAAACAGCCATGGCCGAAATAAAAAGGATCTTATGGGCCAAAATAAGCAGATCCATCACACAGCAATGGAAATCAATAAAAACAATACATCAGCAGATGGAATTGCTGGGCCAAGCACTCATAGAAATCAATAAGGCCAAAACACTGTTGGGAAACAGACCAGATCAGGCCAACAGGATTATAGACTTCCTAAACAGGCAGGATCAGGAGGAACTGGCAGCCATAGGTATCCCCAACAGAACAGAAGCCGTTCTCATTGCCAAGAAAGTGCTCACCCTCAGGAATTATGTACAAGCTGTGGAGAGGAAGTGCTATGAGATCACAGCAGATGTGGAGGAATTCAAGGTCAAGATGGCAGAACTGCAAGAAAAAGGCTTGCCCAGCCTCCTAACTAGTGCAGGAAAATTGGTCTCCCAGGAGCAGTTTGCCAACAGAATGGTAACATACATTGAGAATCATATTACTGCATCTAGCAGTACATCTCAACAGACAGGGCCGCCCTCAGGACAGAGTTTATATGATAAATTGGGAGGCCTATTCTTTATTGAAAATGAAGTGAATCACCTTTTTGAGACTCCTCCTAATTTCTTTAGATATACAGAAGCCGATGAGACCTTAATAAAGATTAGGAGGCATCAGATGCCTAAGGAAGACTGGTGGCAATCAATGCTTCGAATTCTGCCACGGTAGCTCCAGCTGTCCAGTCACTGCCAGCGCCAAGTCAAATACAGGACAAACAGAAGGATAAAGTGAGCATTTAAAGCAGCTGAATGCGGACCCAGCATATGGACCATGACAGCTAGCCAAAAGATAAAGAAATGCACAAAACTTGGTGGTCTACCCTCAGCCAACTCCAAGATCCACCAAGTCAGTAGTCTCTGACCATTTTCTGACAGGGCCAAGAGGACACACAAACTACAGCTGCACGGACACGTTATTCAGCAGTTATGTCAAAGCACTCAGCAAACTCCAACCAACTCCGTAAGCCCCAAATGCCAAGATTGTTCTGACAGGAGTTAAGAGCTTTTATAGCTCATTAAAGATTGTAATAACTTCTCATCTACCAGCCCAGTACGAGTGTAAGAAGATATTTTCCTCTCAGATGACTCATACTTGAGATATTTTGTAATAGACTTCTATATATTCCGCCTCGCATTTGTTAGCAGGGGTTGGACTCCGGATGTAAGAAATCCCTTGATATCTCTTATGTTACTCTTATGTTGTAAATATTCAGACAAATAATACAAAGGATGATGGGATTTCCCGAAGCATTATGTCTCTTGATATCTTGCTGGTGTATGGCTGAAAGTTGCAGGATTCCTGTGTATTCCATGGCTCAATAAGTTTTCTCGTTACTCTCTGTTACATAATGTTTGCTATACTTTCATATATCTTTCATGTTCTCCATCTACTCAATATCTAAATAGCAAGGAAAAAGAATAGTGTCAGGATTTAATCATTGATTACCCTGAACTCAATCCAAGCTATTTCATATGTTTTCTTCAGTTATGGTATCGAAAGAGTAATTCTTAAATGCTACCTTTCATACTATATCATCACAGTGCTCTATTATTTCAGGAATTCAAGTAATTGCTCCTAAGTAGTAGACCTCTTTCCCACTACCCAGCTCAGTAAAGAATCCTTAAATGCTCTTTGCTAGTTGTTTATCATTTCACCCTCACAATTTACAGTTTGTTTTGTGAAATACACACAGGCCCTATAATTCCAACTGCACTAAGCCAGGATCTCAAGGAAACAACATCTACAGACCCCATTGCCCAATGGATTAGTCTCACCTGCAGATAACGCTCTAAAACTATCAGAAGCATCCTCCCAACCAAACATAAAAAACAATCAAACATTCACTTCATAACTAACCTAAAACTCCATTAAAACAGTGACAAACCTTACAGAGAGAGCCCTCTCTGATTACAGCTGGGCTAGAAGCTGTAGTCAAAAGATTGGTTAGTGGGTACCCCGGCCGTATTCCCATGGGAGTCATAGGGAACAACCTGGGTGTTAACATAAATGGCGACTCCACTGGGGAACTTTCAGGATCTAGAGGTGACTGTATATCTGCCAGGAATTGCACTCAAAGTCTGAATATCAGTCAAGAAACCTTCAAAAATTGCCCCCATACAAACATCCTCAGCCTCAAGGTAGAGCTAAATCAAACATCCTTTATACCCAATACAGATACACAGAATCCTTTCAACCTCCTGACCAGTCCTTGCTATACAAATCTTTCAAAAATCCCAAAAGGACTAGCTCAGAAGCTGGCTCCCAACAAGAATCTTCGGTACACTAGGGCTAATCCTGACCCCAACCCTCCTACTGTCTTCAAAAATCCCAATACAATCCCCAAAATAATTAGGAACCAGCAAAAACAAGATAACCTTGCTGACCTTAGTCCTGAGACAGATCATCCTAACCCAATCCCCACTCCAATCAAAGTCCTATTTCGTTCTACCCCTAATTCCCCTAGCTCCCCATCAACATCTCAAAGCTCCCCACCCACTTCTTCTTCTCCTACACGCATTCCCTTCACCAACACTCTAAATCCCTTCACACCTGTTACCCCTACGGTACCCATTGTTCCTTTTGCCCCAGTTGCCTTTATCAACCCCCAAAATCTTGTCAATATGGCTATGAGGTATGCACCTCTGCAACTACCTGCCAATCCTGTGGCCTTACCTCAAGATTACCAGGCCAAAATCTCATATTTTGACTCCACTGGCCCTTATTCGGCCATTCAGCATGCTAAGAGAATGCAAGATCATTTTGAAAATTATGAGATAGATGATGACACTGTAAGGATGAGAATATTTGTCCAAAGCCTAACAGGGGATGTGCGAACCTGGTTCAGATCACTTCCTGCAAACTCCATCAACACCCCTGATGAGCTTTACCAATCCTTCACAAATAGATGGGAGAAAAAGAAGGACCCTCTACATATACTTGGTGAATATGACATGATCAAAAGAGGTCCTGAAGAGACAGTTTTGGAATACTGTGCTAGGTTTAATAATGTATATAATGCAATACCTCAAAACCTAAGACCTCCCCCGGATTTGGCCTTATATAAATTTCCAGATGGATTTGACCCAGACATGGCCTACAAACTAAAAGAAAGAGCCCCTCAAACCCTTGAAGAAGCTCAGAAGGTTGCTGTGACAGTTGAGGCAAACCTGATTGCTAAGAGGAACAGGGCTAAACTAGAAAAGAGAGTTGTCTTTAAGGAGGAACCCTCAGCCTTTGACCAAAAATTGGATGCAATAATTTCTGGTATGAAGAGGTTGGGTGACAGGGTAGAGTCTGTGGAAAGAAAGTCTGCATGGGAGGCACCACCAAATAATTCTATTAGGAATCCAAACTTTAGGAGCAACCAAAATCCTAGTGGGAGCAAAGCCAACAATGATCCTGAAATAAGGCCTCCATTTCAAGAAAACTATGCTAAAACATCCACATCGGAAGAACAAGTGGATGATACCCATATCCGCCTAATGGGTCTTGACAATAAGCATCAAGTCTTCTTAAGTCAAGAGGATCATGACGAAGAAGACAGCAAACAGTTTCAAACAAAGTCAGGAGAATCATTTGATTTCAAACAAGGCTATGACACAGCTGTCTATGAAGTCCATAAACAATACAAACTACGAAGTAGGACTATAAACGTAACACAACCTGAGAAAACCAAGGATAGACTACAGCCCAAAAGTGCCATAGTAACCGAACCAATGAATACAACTGATTCACTCACTAAAGAAATAACTATTGAAGAAATCACTGAACAAACACCAAATCCACCAGCTACATCATCTGTACATTCCAACCCAAGCAAAAGACCTCAAGAGGTGATGGACAAACATAAGCCCCAAAATCAAGAGGAAACCTTACCAAATAAAGAAAGGGGGTTCACCCATAGCACTAAAGTACAAACTGAAAAACCCTTTGACTTGGAAACCGAAATTGGAAAACTAAAAATAGCCATCCCTCTGGCAGAGTTAGCCAAAAATGACATCTATAAACAGCAGATTGAGAGATCTCTCCAACTCACTCAAAACAAAGACAATGTTAATGTGGACAATGTCAATGTGTTGGATGACACCCCTGAATTACTATTTGGCCCAGAGGTTGATGGAAAAATAGTAGGCTCAGGCATCCTACCCTTTTATGTCAGCTTGCATGTACATGACAAGATATTACACAATGCAATGTTTGACTCAGGTGCATCTCATAACTTGATGCCAAAATCTGTCATGGAAGAGCTGAATTTAGATATCACTAGGCCATACAAGGACCTCTTCTCATTTGATTCCAGCCAGGTCAAGTGTCTAGGCTTGATAAAAGACTTATGTGTATCCCTAGTTCAATATCCAAACAAAACAATCTTGATGGATGTCGTTGTTGCTGATATCCCACCCAAATATGGGATGTTATTATCAAGATCATGGGGAGCTAAACTTCAAGGCTCTCTTCAATTAGACATGTCCTATGCTACCATCACAGTCTTTGGTCAATCCAAGAGATTGTATAGAGAGTCTCTGATGAAATACATGGTCAGTAGTACAGAGAAGCCTCAAAACTTCCCCATATATGCAGTCCATTCTGACATAGACTCATACATTCTTTTCAATGACAATATAGGCAACAACAACAATAAAGAAGCTCAGATAATGGAAACAAACCAACCTGCTGAACAAGAAGATCCTGATACACAAACATTGGTTGAGTTGAACAATACAAACATTCAAGATCACAAAACAAACAACTGTCAAACCAGGACACCTGAATTGAATAATGAGCAGATGGCTCCTCAAGAAACCAGAACAATCCCACCAAGTGAGAAAGATGTCATACAAGACAAACTGAAAAAACAACCCATACTCCAACTCACAAATCTAGACCACAGAAACAACATTCAAAACCCCTTCAAAGAAAAAACTCTATGGTTTCTAGAATTTGATGGGTCAGTTAACAAACTAGGGGCAGGAGCAGGAGTGTGGGTGCACAACAAAGAAAACAGTCATGCAGAAGGTAGAGCCTACAGACTAAATTTTAGATGTA